>JXCR01096646.1:25199-57437 GCA_002079205.1 Phalaenopsis hybrid cultivar | reverse complement strand
AGATCTAACAAGTGTTACCACTGCCACAAGGAAGGTCACTTTAGAAGGAACGGTCCGGATAGAAAGAAAAGTTTTCAGGAGAAGCCCAGAGATTCTGGAGAGGCAAGCGTAGCCTCAGATGGCTATGATTCAGCTGAAGCTCTAGCGATCACAGAATCTGAATCTAGCAGAGAGTGGATCCTTGACTCAGGATGCTCCTTCCACATGTGCCCCCACAAATACTGGTTCGAGTCACTACAGCTGGAGAACTGTGGGTTTGTTCTACTTGGTGATAATAAAGCTTGCAAGGTAGTCGGCAGCGGGACAATCAGAATCAAGATGTTCGATGGAGCTGAAAGGATACTGCAGCACGTCATGTATGTCCCAGAACTCAAAAGAAATTTGATCTCTCTAGGTACACTGGAGTTAAGTGGATACTCATTCAAGGCAGAGAATGACTGCATAAGAGTATCCTAGGTACGCTGGAGTCAAGTGGATACTCATTCAAGGCAGAGAATGACTGCATCAGAATATCCAAAGGTTCTCTCATAGTCATGAAAGAAGTCAGAAAGAATGGACTATACTCACTAGTTGGAAGAACCGTGATCGACAACTTCTCAAATGCAANTTGCTTTCCATTATGAACTCTTTAATTCTCAAAGTAATTCACTTAGTTATGTGTGTGTTAACACAAACACAAAATCACATTTCCAACACTATTTTAAAGNTATTTGACATATTGAGAAAAAAATAATTAAAATATATTAAATAAAAATATCTAAAAAAATATAAATAGTCCCAAATAGAATTTTACATTTCCATTAAAAAAAAATCGATAAAATTATATTTATATGTTGCTTAAAAACTTGTTTGATGCGTGACTCATGCGTCTTTTCATATTTATATACTAATCATCTTCGTTTTTATGCTGCCTTAATTTGCAATTAATATACTCTGCATATAATAATAGTATTAATTATCAAAATGAGAAAATTTTCCGAGATTTGCTTTAAGATGCGCGCACTGTATTGATGATTAACATTGCACGTATTTCAGAATAAATTAAATTATTCATCCTGATAAAAGAAATTTATCTTTCCTTATCAATTTATCCTGAATAAAAATATTCATGAATATAAATTTAGGCAAAGTTTAGCACAAAGTAAATTTTATAATGTATAATTGAATAAAAACAAAATTATTAATGCTATATATCAAAACAAATTTCGATGTTAGTATAAGGGGGTATGCATAGGGCTGTCAAAACGACTTATTGTTCGCGAACAATTCGTGTTCGGTTTGCTGAGAAGTTCATATTCGGCTCGTTCGTTAAGTTAACGAGCGTGTTCGACTCGTTTTGACACGAAATACTACTAATCAATTTTATATATATATATATATATATATTTGATTAGTTGTATTTTTAAGTAAATTAATTGACTATAAGGCTATAAAGATTTATAATCAATTATAAGTATTAATTAAAAAAAAAGAATAAAAATTATTAAATAAACAATAATTTTTAAATCTTGTACCAATCCATAACATCTTATGACTACTTGATTAGAGTTATCAAAACGACTCTTTGTTCGCGACGGCTCATGTTTGGCTCGCTAAGCAAACGATTCAAACACGAATACATTTTTTGAGCTCAAAAAGTAAACAAACCAAACACAAGCTGAGCTTGAGCTCGCTTGTGTTCAGGCTTTGTTAGCATTAACGTGTTTCAGCGGCGGAGCATACCGGTGCCGTTGTCTCCCATCGAATCTTTGATCAAGTCAAAATAATGAGTTCTATGCGAACGCCCGCATAAATTTTTCATTAGCCATTGGACGCTATCGAACGCAGCTTTGGGAAACTGCGGGCTGGGTCGCTTTACGGAGGGATCGATAATATATAAAAAGTGTTATTATTATTATTATTATTATTTTGGAAGTTAGTAATCAGTTATGAGATATTCATTTTAATTAATTAAAATATCTTAATTTTCCATCGATTTCCAAGAGATGGGCCAAATTAGTCACTCAATTTCGAGGTCCTATAATAGCTGGAATCCACCACTGAATATTAAAAATTTAGATAGGATATTTATTTTATTTAATTTATTTAATTTCTATTTAAGTTTAGCTTAGTTGAATTTGTGTTGAAATAATATTTAACATAATATTAGTTGTAATTAAGGTCCAAATTTAGAATTGCTTGTATGAAGAACAATTTTGTCCTTTGTCTCTCTTGAAATAACTTTTTGTCAGTTGTTGGTGTAGCTTCTCCCACGTTGAGTTTTAAGAGGACAGTTTATCTCCTCTCAAAAAATGTATTGGTTCCGCCCCTGCTTGTAAATTATTTTTTAACATAGATCTGTGTTCTATGTGTTAAAATTTTTACATAAATGGCTTCAATTTATTTAACATAATTGTTGCTAGAGTTTAGAAATTTTGGTTGTTTTGATGTTGTGTGTTGGAAACTTTTATATTATTGGCTTCAACTTTTTTTCTCTTTTTCTTGCTAAGAAACTACATTTTGTCTTCCACCTCTAGTTTAAGTACATGCATGCTTCTCATAGTATATCATAATTGAATCAGACACTACACTCGCCCTTTTTATTGGCACATAACAGATAATACAATTTTGGGCATGCTTTTTGGTTTTGTTATTTGGGTTGTACTCTTAGTCCATGCTCTTTGTTTTTAATATATTGTCTTGATTTTTGCAAGTTAATTTATATGTTTGTGATTTAAATTTTGGTGGTGTTGTGATGAGTATATCCGTGATAGGGTTGGTTTGGTCACGTTAAAAGAAGACCATTTGATGATCTGATTAGGAGAGTAGATGTTTGACTTACGTTAAGAAAGGCAGAGCTAGATCTAGAAAGATTTGGACTTATTGTATAAAGAATGAACTTAATTTACTAGAACTAAATGAAAATATGATACTAAATAGGACATAATGGAGAAAAAAGATTCATGCAGCCGACCCCACGTAGTGAGATTAAAGCTTTGTTGTTGTTGGTGGTGGTGGTGGTGGTGGTGTGATGATATCCAATGGAAGCATCTCAACCAGTGATCTCGAACGACCACACTTTAAGCTCTGGGTATCTCTACTTTCCCCTTTGATAAAAATTCCTTCATATATATATATATATATATAGTCAAATATAGTCTGCACGAATCTTAAGACAACCTAACAGTTCAAATTAATAAAGATAAAATGAGGAACGACTCTCTGACAAAAAGCTACAAGCATTCATGAAGTCGATAGGCTGAAGAACCACTAGCTGACCCGATCCGCAGTTACATAGTTACGTAATTTCTTGGAAAATTCTTGACCTAGTTTCTTTAGGTAGTTAGTGTGCAAAATGGATATGTTATAGAGTTTAGAAATTGATTTATAGTTTACATAATAGGAGTTATACGCAAGTATACGTATTACTCAAGTAATATAGGGCTCTAATGGAGTCCCGATTATTGATCCCATAGGGAAGCGATGGTAAGAAATCCCTTAGGCTAAGTTCTAGTTTACTACCATCAGTTCTTAATTTGGAATGTCAATTAAAGGTATTTTTCTATTGAATACTCTTAAATACAAGCCTAAATCTAAAGTTAAACCTAAATAGATCAATTGGTTTGGTAAATTTTTAGATTTAAAAACTACATTTCTCTTATGGGAACTTAGATAATGTGTAGGAATGAGATGCTTAAAATCTAATGTGTCCAGTGACAATATGAGAAAAAATTTAAGTTACCCTCTTCTGAGTGTATAATGTAGCTTAGTTAACCTATGGTTGATTCCTTAAAATAACCAGATTGACACGAAGAAACTTTTAGCCTATCGTCATAGAGTTTCCTTCTTCTAATAACCCTATAATTGGGTTAATATTAGATTTAAGGTACGATGCCCTAGATCAAAATGGTAGGAATCTAGCATGTCAACCTAGAAAAACCAATTTAAAACCAATAAAAATTATCTCCCTAACATTGCATTGAATCTTTGGACTTCTCCTTCACCCATAAGTTGAATGTGGTTCCTTCTTGTTGTTAAAGGCATAGCNATTTATAGTTTACATAATAGGAGTTATACGCAAGTATACGTATTACTCAAGTAATATAGGGCTCTAATGGAGCCCTGATTATTGATCCCATAGGGAAGCGATGGTAAGAAATCCCTTAGGCTAGGTTCTAGTCTACTACTATCAGTTCTTAATTTGGAATGTCAATTAAAGGTATTTTTCTATCAAATACTCCTAAATACAAGCCTAAATCTAAAGTTAAACCTAAATAGATTATTTGGTTTGGTAAATTTTTAGATTTAAAAACTACCTTTCTCTCATGGGGACTTAGATAATGTGTAGGAATGAGATGCTTAAAATCTAATGTGTCCAGTGACAATATGAGAAAAAATGTTAGTTACCCTCTTCTGAGTGTATAACGTAGCTTAGTTAACCTATGGTTGATTCCTTAAAATAACCAGATTGACACGATGAAACTTTTAGCCTACCGCCCTAGAGTCTCCTTCTTATAATAACCCTATAATTGGCTTAATATTAGATTTAAGGTACGATGTCTTATATCAAATTGGTAGGAATCTAGCCTGTCAACCTAGAAAAACCAATTTAAAACCAATAAAACCAATTTGAATCTTTGAACTTCTCATTCACCCATAAGTTGAATGTGGTTCCTCCTAGTTGTTAAAGTCATAGTCATTCCAAATCTTATGGGTTTACAACAAATTTTAACATACCAAATGGCCAGATCAATATTTAAATAAAGCATGAAGTAAGAACTATCACATTAAAATAAGAAAAACAAATTCCATAGCATTTAACATTCTACAAGTTCTACTTAACAATCACAAGAGAAAAGTGTTGGAATTTCCACAAAGCTTGTATGAAACCACATAAAACTTCATTGAATCAGAGAAAATCCTCTAGATATATGTTTACATCAAGTACAAAATACTGATGAATATAACACTTAACTTTTTCCCTTTAAAAGAAAGATGAAAATCCTTCCAACAAAGTCTCCTTATGTTCCATGCAATGATAATACCTTCCTTTACAGATATCTCTCAAAATCACTTCTCCAATCTCTCTAAAAAAGATAAAAATATACATTTATTACTCCTATCTATGACCTCTCAGCATTCATGGAGAATTTCAGGACTTATAAATGCCAAAAATTCCCTTCTCTGGTGATTTTCCTGTGAATATATTTCTTAATCGTGCACAACCGCCGAAGAAACCATCATTATATAGTTTTGGCACCCACGTGTCAGTCTGCGGTGCCTAGGTGTCGTCTTCTCTGTTTTTTGGGCAAAAAATAGTGCCTAAGCACCAGATTGTGGTGCCTAAGCGCCACCTACTGGCAGCACCACAATTTGCTCTCATTTGCCTCTGTTTTGCCCCGTTTCAGCTCTAATCCGCTCTAAGTGCTATACCTAGAAGATAACCATGAAAATACCCTTCTTTAAAGTGCAATTTAATTAAAAAAAGTGATAAATATAAATGAATTTAAGCATAAAAAGTCATATCAAAATCTCTCCAACAAAGAATAGGATTGCTTATATTTGTCACAAAACTACAATTAGCTCTCTAAACATTTGATTCCTACACTGATTATGATCTCATTGCAAAGGGGAAAGGGATTTTGATTATATAATAACTTTCCAAAATTTAACCAGCCTCCCTAGATTACTTTTTATTTAATTTAGTTTATTTAAATTTAGAGTAAAGTAGTCAATTTAGGAAAATCAAAGTTTTCAAAAATTCCAAACTAAAACCTTATAGTAGTATACTAAAAATTAGCCTAAGGGATTTCTTACATTGCTTCACTATAAGATTGATACTCTGGGTCTTAAAGAAAACCTTATATTACCTGAACAATATGTACACTTACGTAGAACCTGATGCGAGAGTTTGTTGTGTGTTGCTTTTGTAAATATTTTTCAATATTTTAAAACACACGCGACAACGCTAATAATAAATGTTCAATTCAATGACAATAAAAATAAATTTACTAAAAAAAATTTTATCTCTTAAAATCTTTAAACAACCAAACCCGTAATAATAACCCAAGTTTACGTATTGCTCAAGTAATAAAGGACTCTAATGGAGTCCTAAGTATCGATCCCACATGGAAGTTGGAAATTCTAATAACTATAATGTAAAACACAAAATTCAAACTACAAAACTTAAGTACATAATTTAGATATAAAGTAATTGAGTGTATGCTAAATAAAATGCAGTTAAAAGAGCTAAGTTAACTAAACTATTTGCTAAAATTTAAAAATAAACTTATAAAAACAAAACACAGTTTATGTGATGAAGAGTTCAAATTTAAGAAAACATCCTTCTCTTTTATAATGAGTATATGGATTATGAAGAAATTAAAATCATTTAAAAATTTATATCTTAAGTGACTCTTTTACTACATAAAAATATGACATAGGATAGAGATTAACTTATAAACTTCTATATTTTAGTATAATAAATAAAATAATATAATTTTAAAAAAAAATTAATAACTTAAATTAAAACTATAATTATAAGAATACTTAGTAATCAAATCTAAGATTTCTAAATCTCCATTCATTTCAAGAAGAACTGTAATTTGTTATATCAATGATACTTGGAATATTCATATGAAAAAGAATATCATGAAAACTTTACTATTAAAGGTGCTAATACTCAATATCATGTTTAGAAAATGTAATGAAGCATTTTTCTCAATTTGATTCAAGTGAAGTCAATTTTTATTAGGCATCTTCTCAAGCTTCTCCTCACATCTTTTTTTTTCTTTTCTTTCTTTTCTCTTTCTTTTTCTTTTTCCTTTTTTTCTCAGGATCTTTTCAATCCTTTCTTTTCCTTTCTTTTCAAGTGAGGATTACTATATCTGGATAGCCTTTAATAATTTTTAACTTCACTATTCTCTTCTTAAAGTTAAAAATTTTTAACTTTCTTCACTTTATAAATTCATATTAGTTTTAATGATTTTTCATAAAGTCTCATTCTATTATTCTTACATGAAACTATAAGATTCTTAATACTTCAAAAAAAACAATTTTCCTTACTTTAAATAGAAAAACATAGTTTTATCTTTTCATACCAAATATCTTTAACTTTAGAATTGCCTTCAATATTAAAAATTTTTACCTAAATTTACCATAATATTTACAAACATAAATATAGTAATTTAAAGTTCAATCTTAATTTCTTAGGTCATGTTAAATTAATTTTAAAAATTTAATTAATTGAAGACAAATAAATTTAGTTCCTTTGAATTATCTTCTTTTACTCACAATACAAACTAAAACTCAAAATAAAATAAAAAGGTCGTCAACGGCGGCGGCGACAGCGTTTACTTGGATGGATGATGGTTGTTGGTTGGGATTGGTTGGTCTTTTTCTCTTTAATGATTTAAGTCTTTTTTATAAAAATTTAAAAGGTGTCTTGGTGTCTCTTCAAAATGTGTCTCCAATCGATAAATCTTCTAGAAGTTGCCTCCTTTCAAAAGCCAATTGAATGAATTTTTGTGTCCATGGACTATTTCCCACATTTTTACCAAGAGTTGCTTCAAACACCTCTTCAAAAATTCATCCAAATTCAATTAATCATCAAATAACTACTTTTGGTGCTTAAGAGTGGGGTACCTAGCGCTTAGTTGCGGCTCTCTCTGCATAATTGGTGCATAAGCGCTAGTTCTAGGCACTTAAGTGCCTCAGTTTATTTTGACACCTTCTTCATTCTTGCTCCAAATTTGACCTTTTTTCACTCCTTTTATCATTTTTTATCTATTTGATTGTACCTAAAAAAAGAACACATAAATACCTTTCATTAAAGTGTAATATATAAAAAATAGACATAAAAACATGTATAAAAATTCTATATATTTTAGGTGTATCAAAATCCCCCAAACTTAAAATGTAATTTGTCCTCAAGTGAGCCTTCAATCTTTAAAAACTAAATAAGTAGATGATGTATATAAGTTTTTTTAGAAGTTTCTAAAATTTTGATGTAGAAATATCGTAGTCCAATTTAGAAAAAATATTAGTAAATGAGACCAACTTAAAGGTTAGAAATTTTTAATGTTAAGAAATATGAAAATATGTCTAATTAAAAAATATTGTAGATTCTCCAAATATAGAGTTTATGTATTTTATCATCTTCACTTAAAAATTTTTATTAAGCGTAATTTTACTTACCATATTATATCCTTAAGCTTAAGATCTTCTCAAGTCCTATACTTTAGAAAGATCAGATGTGAAACTAATTTTTGATTAGACACTAATCCTCAAGCTTCTCCTCCCTTTTTCAAATTTTCTTTTTCTTTTTTTTTCTTTTTCAGGTAAAGATTACTATATCTGGATAGACTTTCAATGATTTTGAATTCTATTCTTCCTTTCCTAAAGAGAAGTCTTGATATAAATATTTTACTTTAAAATATAATAATAATTTTGAAAATTTATTTTAATAAAAGAAATTTAAGTCTTGAAAAATAAAAGTCTAAATCTTCTACATTTTTTAAAAAAAAATACAATTTCTCCTGTTAAAGATAGTTGCAAAATATTTATCATTTATACACTAAAAAAATTTTAACTTTAAGTTTTTCTTCATTACTATAAATTTTAAATAAATTTTCTTACTCATTTCTATATTTATAATTTTACTTCCCTAATATAACTTCATATACAAGATCATTTTTCTTCAAATCAAAATCAAATTTATTGGAAATACATTTGAGAGTAAATAAATTTTTAAGTTCTCTAGAAAATTCTCCCCCCCCAAACTTAAATTTTTAATAAAATAAAACATTTTAGCATCATATTAAATAGGCAGGAATGAAACTAAAAATAACATGCTTGCAGGATTTTCATATCCTAAATATGCAAGTACAAAAATTAAAAACAGGAAAGAAAATTAATTTGATCAAATTTTAATTTACTTAACATATAGAGATTCATTGGACTTCTATGAAGTGGAGTATAACATAAAAGCAAAGAAACACACTAACACACATACATAACTGCAACATAAGAAAAAATATTTGGTAGTAAATTAAGAATTTTAAACATGCAGCTTTTAAGTAACCAGTTAGTTATATTATAAACCTTCTCAAGATCCAGAATTAAGTTCAACACAGACTAACTAACTATAATAAACAGCACAATTAACATAATTATTACCATAAAACATTATAACTACTCACAAAAACACAAATATATCGCAATAGTGTCTGACGAAACAAAACATAATAAAAACTAATGGTCTCAACAAATACAACTCTAAACACAACAAAAAGTATAGAATAAATGTACCATCAATAGTTCACAATAATACATAAACTAAAAATCAAACAAAACTATAGATTCAGTCTAATCATCCTCGTGCTCTGTATCACTCTCATCACTATGCTAAGTGGTTGCAGGCTCATATGATGGATATCTTGAATATTGAGGAAAAACTACATCTTGGTTACCTCTCATGAGGTTCTCCATAGCTGAGTTGTATTATTCCTCATAATCAATACGACTACTCATGTATCCATCCATATGCTCTGCAAAATTTTCTAAATTCAATACCTTTTCAGTGGTATAAATGATATTGTTCAATATCCTCTCCAATAGTTATGATTGAGAATCACATCCAGAAATCTGACCCTATGAAGTAGAAGCAAGTGAAGTGGAAGCTCGAGATGTCGAAGCAGCAGAACTACTTAAAAATCCTCCTCTCCAGCCAAAAATGGAATGATGTGAATAAGATTTTGCATTTACACTGGTAATGGGCTTAAGAGATTGCAAGATCTCTTCACAGCTATCAAATCTAACTTTAGCCTGCTCGCATAAAAAAAGATCAAGGATGCAAATCCCAAACCTATAGTAGTAGCGGCTACACGCAGAACTGGTAATAACTTTATGAATCAAAGCTTCAATGTTGATGGGAACTGTTGGATGAAATTGTTTAAAGTTGTTCGATCACTGGTCACTTCACTAAGATGATTGGTAGACAACAGACAAGCAGAAATGAAATAATTCCATGCCTTTTCAATGGCATTTAACTTCAAAGTGAAAAAATTAACTCTCCTTTCATTTGTAATTTTCCAAAGCCCTCTCCCAATAGTCAAAGATGAAATGATCTCGTCTAACTCCTCCTTAGTAGGACTATAGTTTGAATAAAAACATAAAGTGCTTCGGGGCAAATGATAAAATTTATTTATTATCTCAGGTGAAAAAGGTGCTGTCTTTCCCCTCACCATGACTCCTTCTTCAGCTTCAGGGAGATTCACATAGAACTCTTGCACCACAGAAATCACTACTACAGCAGAAAAACAACAAACAATCTTCTTTGGAGGTGCGTAGTAGGCAGCATCTTCGTGGTGCCTACTTCATGAATTGAGAACAATTGTAAATCTCCTTTGATGCAATGTTCTTGTCCTTCATTAAAATACTTAATACACTGGTATATAGATGGCGTAACCATGTCATGCTCGTGAATCCATGGTCGTTGATACACCAAAATAATATATTATTTTAAATGCCTATTTTATGCTTATTTTTTGTGATATTGCACTTTAAAGAAGGGTATTTTTGTGTTTCTATTGCAGGTATATCATTTTTAGGCATTTGGAGCAAATATGGCAAAAAGGAAGAAATTTAGAGCAAACATAACTAATTTTAGATTTTGGTGCATCATGCACAAAAATCTAGAGAGCTGGTGCATGATGCGTTAGGGAAGACTTTTTCAAATTAAGGCGGTTCAAGACAAATTTTGCACAAATTTTTAAAGGGACACTTGTTCTACACACCTCTTGGAGTAATTTAATGCATCTAGACACTTTGGAAAGTTCTTTTATGAAAGGATATGACTCTTAGATCAAATGACACATCTTTTGAATTCAAAAGAGTTGACTTTTGAAGAAATTGTTGGAGGGAATTTTGAATTCTTTTCCAAAGGAGGCAGCTCAAAATAAAAGAAGAAGACTTGAAGAAGCTAAGGGGGGCAAAAAGAAGAGGCTTTTGAGGTGTGGTGTGAGAGGCAGAGAGAGAGAGAAAAGAGGAGATTTTTTCTAGGTTTGTAAGAGGAGAGAGAAGGTGAGAGATTTCTTCTTCATTACATTTCTAAGAGAGAATTGGGAGTGATTTAAAGCAAAGAAGGCTTGGGAAGAAGTTCTAGGGATTTGCTTCGGAAGGATTGTGAGATAAGTTGTATTTTTATTTCTTTTATTTTTAAACCTTTTTTTATATATGAAATTCGTGTTTTATCATATCCTTCTCAAAAATTCTGAGTAGTCTTCTTTATCCTTATCCCTACTTTGAAGATATGGTTTGATGAAGAATAGATTTTGTTTTCTATGATTTTAAATTATAATAATTTGTGATTATTTGAAAGTCGATCTTCATTTACTTTTTGATCTGACCAATTTAAATATTAAAACTTGTTGAGAGACATATGTTCTTAAATGAGATATCATTTGTACAATGTAGGGAGAATCACATTTGATTTCAAGGGAGAGTATGTCATCCATGGGATTACGTGCAAATAAATAGGGAAACATACTTTTGTTGGATGCCGAATTGGAGATTTTAAGGTGACATATTACATCTGCATTGTAAACTAATGCGAGATTGTTAGCCTTCTGGGGAGGGAGTAGTGGGAGCTCTAGAGTGACAGCTGATATCCTCCCAACCTAACCACGGAGTTAGGGACCAAACTCAAGATTAGTCAATGTTCTTTATAGCACTCAGAAGAGGGTAAAGAATATGATTGCTCCTATTTGGCACAAAACAATTTATATATATATATTTTTNATATGATTTCTACAACATAGGGAGAATCACATTTGATTTCATGGGAGAGTATGTCATCCATGGGATTAGGTGTAAACAAATAGGGAAATATACGTTGTTGTATGCAGAATTAGAGATTTTAAGGTGACAGATTAAAATCTCTAATTTGGTCCAGTTGATTGGAAACTAATGTGAGATTGTTAGCCCTCATGTGAGGGAGTATTAAGAGCTCTGTAGTGGTAGCCAGTATCCTCCCAGTCTAACCACAGAATTATGGACCAAACTCTGGATTAGTCAATGTTCTTATAACACTCATAAGAGAGTAAAGAATAAGATTGCTCCTATTTGGCACTAAACAGTTTTTATATATATTTTTTCAAATAATTTCAATTTCTTCACAATCTATATACTCATTGTAAAGGGGAATGATGTTTTCTTAAATTTGAAGTTTCTGTCAAAACAAAACCTTTGTGTATTTTTTGTAATTTTACTTTTGAAAGTTATGTCTTAATTAATTAACATTGATTTTCAACTGCATTTTACATAGCATTTACCTTAGTAGTTAATATTCAAACTTCACACTTTTCTTTTATTTTTGTATTTTTAAATTATAAAATAATTTTAAAAACTTACTTTAAGGATTTTCCAACTTCTCTGTGAGATCGATATCTAGGACTCCATTAAAGCCCTTTATTATTTGAGCGATATGTAGACTTGCGTTGATTTTAATGGAGATTTTATAGTTTAAAAAGAGTTTTAAAACATAAACTATTTTCATAAAAGGTATTTTTGTTGGGATTATATTATATATTTATTATATATCTGCCGTGTGTAATTTTGTAATATTGAAAAATATTTGCAAAATTTACACATTAAATCTACCCTCGCATCAATTGGCTTCATGCCATTATCTTGCACCCTAATGACTGCACACTTGTCAGTTAGATTTAGAAGAGAGAACTGTCTTATACTATCTTGAATGGTGCCCTTTACCGATGCTTGTTTAACCAAATGTGGTTGCGATGTGTTAGAAACGATTAGATCCATAAGATCTTGACTGAGGTCCATGACAGTCTCTTTTTCCCACTAGTTGGGTCCTAAGATGAAAGTAAAGATTAATATGCTTAGATATTATTGGTTTATGATGACCCTTGATTGCATAGGTTATGCTAAGCAGTGTCATCATTGCCAAGTATTTAGTTTGGTACCTCATCAACTCTTGAATGCACTGCATCCCACAATAGTATCTTAGCCCTTTGAGGCCTGAGGAGCCGATACTGTAGGACCTATCAACCCTCCTTCCTCTAAGGGACATTGATTTTTACTAGTAGCCACTGACTACTTTTCCAAGTGGGTGGAAGCCATTCCCATAAGAGAGGTCAAGACTGAGAATGTGTTGCACTTTCTACAGAACAACATTATGTACCGATTTGGTGTGCTACTTCGTTTCATCTCTGATAATGAGATAGTTTCAATAATACCATGATCAATCAACTTGCTTGCCACCATTAGATTGATTGGCGATACTCCATGATATACTCTCCGAGACCTAACGGCTTGGTTGAAGCCTTTAATAAGACCTTAGTAAACCTCATTGAAAAAAATCCTTCACACAAACAAGAAGTGGCATGAGAAGCTCTTAGAAGCTTTGTGGGTGTATTGTACGACATATCACACCCCCACTAGCTCTACCGCTTACACTCTGACATTTAGGTTCGAAGAAGTCCTTCCCTTGGAAGTCAGACTGCCTTTATTGAAGGTTGCTCTAAGAAAAAAACATCACTAATTAGGACAACATCCGTCTCATGTTGGAGGAGCTCAATAATCTTAAGGGGCTTAGGCTACAAGTCCAACAATAACTCGAGCTTAAAAAATTCCTGAATGACCTGAGCTCATGACAAATTGGTGAGAACGAGGGTCTTCATAATTGGAGACTTGGTGTTGGTTCTACGTTGCTCAATTGTGACTCACCATTGAAGGCATGCCAAGTTTGAGCCAAATTAGGAGAGATCGTTTGTGATCAACAAAGTCTACGAAGGAGGTGCCTAATTGCTAATGCAAACAAACCTCATCCAATGCCTTTTCAATGGGTGATACCTGAATAAATATTATGCTTAGCTTATTCTACATTTCATCACTATATTTTATGAGGAAATTTATGTTCAAAGCGTATGTAATTTGTAATCCAGTTTTATTGAGCAATAAAGAAAATGTATTTATTTGCCACCTCTTCATTATGTGAGTTGTTTATAGTGACTACCTTGCTTTTTTCAAGAAGTTGACTTATAGTTCATGACAATTTTATGTAGGAGAAGCCTTGTTCTTCTCTTAATTTGATTGTCGGTTTGCATTTCGTGCAAGGCTGAAGTCTTACGGACGACCTAAACCAGGTGCAACTAATAATCAATATAAGAGAAACCTTACTCTTCTCTTACCCTATCTTCCATCAATCCTCTCTATGCAGGGTCCAGAACTAGTATACCCACTGATCATCAGTGTCTTTGACATACATGTCCAGTTCATCTTTATGAATGAAGAACATGTGCGTGTTCCTATCGCTTTGAGTGAGTGTGGTTGATATCCTTCTATGGATATGGCTTAGATAAAAGGCTAAACATTTTTGTGGCTAGATCGACATGAGAGATTATTACTGCCATTTCAAGAAAAGATGTGTTGCATCGGGTGTAGCATTCAACTTGCCTATCTGATCCGTGCCTGAGTGGAATACCTTCATACCCTCAATAAATCCTTAGTCGAGTCACCTTCTTAGGAGTTTCACAAAAGTACCTTATACAGGTTGGGCTACCTCAAGCTCCCTCAAAATAAGGACTACTCTACTATCCTTTGAGGAATCCCCATGTGGGTCTCTTTGCCAAAGCTGGCAAAAACACGTCAAAGATGAACCAATGTACTCCACCACTTTCAAGGTCGGGTTACTTTGATACCTTTCCAATAAAAAAATACCTCATTATTCTCAGGGAATTCGTAGTGAAAATTTTGATTGATGGTTTCCTAACAAATGTATCTCACTTAGGTTGCTTGGGTAATATGCTACCTTGCCAATAGACATGTTGNAAAAATTACTTTAAGGATTTTCCAACTTCTCTGTGAGATCGATATCTAGGACTCCATTAAAGCCCTTTATTAATTTAGCGATACGTAGACTTGCGTTGATTTTAATGGAGATTTGATAGTTTAAAAAGAGTTTTAAAACATAAACTATTTTCATAAAAGGTATGTTTGTTGGGATTATATTTTTTTATTATTATATATCTGTCGTGTGTAATTTTGTAATATTGAAAAATATTTACAAAATTTACACATTAAATCTACCCTCGCATCAATTGGCTTCAGGCCATCATCTTGCACCCCGATGACTACACACTTGTCACTTAGATTTAGAAGAGAGAACTGTCTTATACCATCTTGAATGGTGCCCTTTACTGATGCTTGTTTGACCAAATGTGGTTGCGATGTGTTGGAAACGATGAGATCCATAAGATCTTGACTGAGGTCCATCACAGTCTGTCTTTTTCCCACTAGTTGGGTCCTAAGATGAAAGTAAAGATTAATAGGCTTAGATATTATTGTCTTATGATGACCCTTGATTCCATAGGTTATGCTAAGCATTGTCATCATTGCCAAGTATTTAGTTTGGTATCTCATCAACTCTTGAATGCACTGCATCACACAATAGTGTCTGAGCCCTTTGAGGTATGAGGAACTGATATTGTAGGAGCTATCAACCCTCCTTCCTCTAAGGGACATTGATTTTTACTAGTAGCCACTAACTACTTTTCCAAGTGTGTGGAAGCCATTCCCATAAGAGAGGTCAAGACTGAGAATGTGTTGCACTTTCAACAGAATAACATTATGTACTGATTTGGTGTGCTACGACGTTTCATCTCTGATAATGGGATAATTTTAAAAATACCATGATCAATCAACTTGCTTGCCACCATTAGATTGATTGACGATACTCCATGATATACTGTCCGAGACCTAACGGCTTGGTTGAAGCCTTTAATAAGACCTTAGTAAACCTCATGAAAAAAAATCATTCACACAAACAAGAAGTGGCATGAGAAGCTCTTAGAAGCTTTGTGGGTGTATTGTACGACATATCACACCCCCACCAGCTCTACCGCTTACACTCTGACATTTGGGTTCGAAGAATTCCTTCCCTTGGAAGTCAGACTGCCTTTATTGAAGGTCGCTCTAAGAAAAAAACATCACTAATTAGGACAACATCTGTCTCATGTTGGAGGAGCTCAATAATCTTGAGGGGCTTAGGTTACAAGTCCAACAATAACTCGAGCTTACACAATGCCTGAATGACCTGAGCTAATGACAAATTGGTGAGAACAAGGGTCTTCATAATTGGAGACTTGGTGTTGGTTCTACGTTGCTCAATTGTGACTCACCGTTGAAGGCATGCCAAGTTTGAGCCAAATTAGGAGAAATCGTTCGTGATCAACAAAGTCTACGAAGGAGGTGCCTAATTGCTAATGCAAACATACCTCATCCAATGCCTTTTCAATGGGCGATACCTGAATATATATTATGCTTAGCCTATTCAACATTTCATCACTATATTTTATGAGGAAATTTATGTTCAAAGCATATGTAATTTGTAATCCAGTTTTATTGAGCAATAAAGAAAATGTATTTTTTTGCCACCTCTTCATTATGTGAGTTGTTTATAGTGACTACCTTGCTTTTTTCAAGAAGTTGGCTTATATTTCATGACAATTGTATGTAAAAGAAGTCTTGTTCTTCTCTTAATTTGATTGTCGGTTTGCATTTTGTGCAAGGTTGAAGTCTTACGGATGGCCTATACCAGGTGCAACTAATAATCAATATAAGAGAAACCTTAGTCTTCTCTTACCCTATCTTCCATCAATCCTCTCTATGCAGGGTCCAGAACTAGTATACCCACTGATCATCAGTGTCTTTGACATACATGTCTGGTTCATCTTTATGAACGAAGAACATGTGCGTGTTCCGATCGCTTTGAGTGAGTGTGGTTGATATCTTTCTATGGATATGGCTTAGATAAAAGGCTAAACATTTTTTGTGGCTAGATCGGCATGAGAGATTCTTACTTCCATTTCAAGAAAAGATGTGTTGCATCGGGTGTAGCATTCAACTTGCCTATCCGATCCGTTCCTGAGTGGAATACCTTCATACCCTCAATAAATCCTTAGTCGGGTCACCTTCTTAGGCGTTTCACAAAAGTACCTTATACAGGTTGGGCTACCTCAAGCTCCCTCAAATAAGGACTACTCTAATATCCTTTAAGGAATCCCCAAGTGGGTCTCTTCGCCAAAGTTGGCAAAAGCACGTCAAAGATGAACCAATGTACTCCTCCACTTTCAAGGTCGGGTTACTTCGATACCTTTCAAATAAAAAAATACCTCATTATTCTCAGGGAATTCCTAGTGAAAATTTGATTGACAGTTTCCTAACAAATGTATCTCACTTAGGTTGCTTGGGTAATATGCTACCTTGCCAATTGACATATTATATTAGTTAGAGCACTCACTCACATAGTTGATTCGTGCCTAATAGGGATCCACGATACCTAATCAAATTGCTACAATTTTCTCGATAATGGTACTTTGCTCGTTCTTAATGAAATTCCCAGTAGAGTTGTTGAGCTAGAGTTTACAAAAGAACACCCCAAGGTTGGACCGTCTAATGCTTCCAAACCTTTAAATACCTCCTTGGTATTTTGATTTACTTGGTTGATTTTGTTCACTATGTTGAAAGATAACGTATCAACTTAAGGCCTTTGTTTGCTTGGTTGATCCACGTTTAGGTAGGATATCTTCATGATCGTGAAAATCTCTAGCGAAAGACATCCTGTGGGCACATTTGGAAAATTGCTACTATGGTAGGCCTACCTGAATCATCCTGCCTCTTTAGTGATTATTGTCGACTTGGCTGATTTTGCTTGCCATGTTGGAAAGAATGTCACACTGATTCAAGCCCTCTTGCTTGCTCGATCTCATGCCTAAGCCAGGTATTCTCATGCATACGAGAAAAATCCTCAGTAAGGGTCACTTTGCCAAAGCCTACAAAAGCGTTGCAAGAATGGATTGCCGTATTCATCCAACTCCCTCATATACCATGTTTGACTAGGTCGATCTCATCACATTGTCATTAGACAAGCAGCATTTGTTAAGCCACTCAAGCTATCTAACTGATTTGTGTTGGGTCGCGATGTCCTTACATCTAAAAATATCATGATGCTATAAGAATCACCTTGGTCTATTCTTATTATAGCATCTTGCATCACTAGATCACCTTAGCCATCTAACATTTGATGTCTCTTGAACCATATGACTACTTGGTCAGTTCATTCATGAGAACATCTCATCTTGTGACGATTTGTGGCTTCCTGAACATTTGAATTTAATGCTTCTCAAATAACATGACTCTTCAGTCGGTTCCTTCACAAGAGCATCCCATCTCATGATGACTCTATCTTTTTAGTCACTTACCATCGTGTTTCTTGAGTTGTACACCCTTTGACCAGCTCTTTTATGAGACAATCTTGTCTTTTGACACCATCGACTTTTTAGCCATATTTTATTGTAGTTTTCAAACCCTATGACCTTTTCAGGTGGTTCCTTCATGACAGCACAATGTACAAACTCGAATTACATGAGATAATCTAACCTTTTACCATGCATACCCTTAAGATTGAATGTAAACCCTTCGGTATTTCTCCTTACCACAATATATATTTGAGGCTTCATCAATTCTTGGGTTCATGACTCTACAGCCTTTGAACTCACCTTCGGGTCAAGCTGATATGGCCATTGAATCCATCCTTCATGTTAGATATAAGTCCCAAGTGCATTCATTCTAGTTGACGTCACTAGCCACTGCTCCTTAGTTATGTGACTATGTTGTTGATCGAACCATGTGGTCCCTCGACTGGTTCATTCATGAGGACATTTTGTATTTTAACGTATTTAGCTTTATTGCTTGGCTCCTTAACCAACCTGCTTATCCCTTTAATGATGATGCGAGATCTCGGGCATTCATCGTGAACGTTGTGTGGGCATTAAGGTTACACACCTCGGTCAGTTCATGGGTCAGAATCAAGTCACCTTGGCTTACCTTCCTAATGGATCAATGCGGACTAGCGCTTAGAAGCAATGTGAGATTATCAACATTCCTTCTTGATCTAGTAAACCTATTACCACTGAATGAGCAACCCGTCAACATTCCTCATTGAAGTAGCAAGCAGCTCCTTAGCCAACCAGCCTACCTCTCGAAGAGCGGCGTAAGGTCCTACGAGAATCCTCATCGATGTAATGCAGGCGTTTGAAGTTTTAATACATTGATTACCTTTGTGGTCATGACTCTACGACCTTTGAACCACCCTTTATGGTCATGTCTTTATGGCCTTTGAACCACATTCAGTTCATGCCTCTAAGGCATCTAGACCCACCTTATTGGTCATGCCTCTACGACCTCTAAACTGCCCTTAGGGTCATACCTCTATGGCCTCTGGACACACCTCTCATGGTCATGTCTCTATGGCTTCTAGGCCAACCCTTAAGGTCATGTCTCTACAGCCTCTGGACCCATCTTTTAAGTTGTAAGTCACGTTCACATTCCTTCTCAATCCCTAGGATTAGATACGTCCCTCAGAGTTTTCCCTCACAGGGTACTTGACTCTTTTTGGTCGTTCGAGTTACGTCAATTGCATGACAAACCTTAGCTTGATAAAAAAATTGAGCTACTTCCAATAAGTGACCGTGCCTTCGCGGTGCAACACACTTTCTTGGGTCATTTATTGGCATCAATTTTTGAATTCACGAGTGTAGAGTGCCTACTTGAAGGACTCGTGATGATCTACTATGCATTCAAAGTATCATGCAATTCAAGATAAACATTTAAGACCTACAACCCGAACAGAGAATTACAACTGGTACCGATTCTGGCCTATTGGGGAGAATTCCCCGTAGGATGATGCTAGCTCTGACTCCAAACATGCCTCATGTTTGTTCTAATGTTTAGATATGTTACTCCATAAAATCAAAGTTTTCAGTGGCCACTGGTATTCACCATCCTCTCCCACGTGCATCTTGGGAAAATTTGGATTCAGATCGATTTTACTCTTGTGAGGGTTTGGGACATCTGTCAGCACCAAAATTCCTTGTTTAAAACCTTGGGAATGTTCATTTTCGAGTTACTAGGTTGTATTTTAGTGATACACATTTTTTTGTAGCTTTCGGATCGACAAAAACAATGTTACAGACGTCTAGGTCAAATTTAGGGTTTTTGACGGTCAGTGTTGTATCCGGGCCCCAGAATCCATTTTCATTTGATAGGTGCACCCCCAGGGTTGCGTTTGAATTCGAGAAGACCTAATTCTAGCTCTTGATGTTTTTTGGTGGTTCTAAGATCCATAGAAGCGGTCTATGTGAAGTTCCAACAAAGAAACAAAGATGGACTCCAAAAGCCCCTTTGCATTTTCTTTCTTAGCCAACCACAGGATGTTTGTAGAGAAGGCTAAGTTTGTGTTGTTGTTTTCCTAGAGGAAGCCCTAGGTAAGGAAGCATATTTGTGGCCAAATATTTTGCAAATCCGAGTGACTTCAAGTAATAAACGCTAGATCTAAATCCTAGTGGGTCGGAATCCCAATTTCCCATGGCTTTGGCACTTGCAACCTTTCTTGGAGTGATTTGAATGGTCGAATCTTGAAGAATGAGAAAAAATTTCTAGGTAGCCCATTCTACAAAATCATGGAGGGGTTGTAGGTTCGAAAAAAATTATAGCCAGTCCGTTCTACGAACAATGAAGGAATCCTCCTACGAGAAATCAGAGGATGAAGTTCTCCACGTTCTTTGCCGATAAATTGCATCTTGCATATCTAATTGTATGTTTGTATGCTCGTTGGTTTGATCGACGAGACAGGTATGACCGGCCACCAAACATCATCTGACTCAATTAATCGTCCATCACCAGACAATTCAATTGGTTGGATCATATCGGTCGGCCCAACCATATGCTTTTTGATGGTCAGCCGTGTGTATACCTTATTTGTGGTGTTGCAGTGGGTTGGTCGCTCACGTTAGACAAATTGACCGATTGATACTAATCTGCCCAGACATATTTCTAATGCTTGACCAATTACGTGTGAATTGTGTGTTGCATCTCACATACCACACTTTGCCTCAACTTGTTTCCCTTGCCCATCGACATTACACTTTGATCTGATCGACAACCTTGGCCCGGACGACCAATCACTTTGGTCCAACCAGCCACCTCAGCTCGATCAATTGATTACTTTGGTTCCTACCCCCTAGCCTTATTGACCTACCCCTTTGGTACAACCGGACGCCCCAACCCGGTCGACCAAACACCTTGGTCTCATCGACCGCTTAGCATAGTCGACCAATTACCATAGTCCAGTCACCACCTTAGCTCGACTAAGCATGTTGGCTACGTTACCCTGGATTGACGAACAACCAACTTCACCTGCATAGTGTGTGTTTTGCATGTGTATTAGTGCTGCTTGCATGATATTTTGCATAGTGATTATCACATGCTTAAGTTGCATTTTGAGTGTTCATTCATATACTCATCCACTTGTATGATTCTCTCAAGTTAGAATCATCATTCTTTTGAGTTAGTGTCCCTTGGGATACACTCATTCACTTTGGTCGCTACCTCCATAGTAGGCCCATTTCCGAGTCACTACACCCCGTGCACACTCAAACCTCTAGGTCACTACCTCGACGAAACACCCGTCTTTTGGGTCGCTGTCTCCATGACATGCCCACCTTTTTGGGTCACTTCTTCCATGGTACACCCATCCTTTGAGTTGCTGCCTCCACGACACACTCACCCTTTTAGGTCTCTGCGTCCATAGTACACCCATCGTTCGAGTTGCTGCCTCCACTTCATGCTCACCTTTCTGGATCTCTACCTCCATGACACACATATTTTTTGGGTCACTACCAACCAATCTTTTGGGTCACTGCCACTATGATACACCTATCTTTTGGGTCGCTGCCTCCACGACATGCCAATCTTTTTGGGTTATTACCTGCATGATATACCCATTCTTTGGGTCACTACTTCCATGACTCGCTCACCCATTCAGGCACTACCTCCATGACATACCCATCCTTTGGGTTGCTGCCTCCACTACACGCCCACCCTTTTAGATCACTGCCTCCATGGCACACCCACCTTTCAGGTCATTGCAACTATGAAAAACCCATCTTTTGGGCCACTACCTCCACAACACTCCCACCCTTTCGGATCACTGCCTTTATGATACACCCATCCTTCTGGTTGATGCCTCCATGACACACCCATCCTTTCATGTCACCGCCTTTATGACAAACCCATCTTTTGAGCCACTGCATCCATGACACGACCACCCTTTCGGGCCACTCCCTTTATGACAAACCTATCTTTTGGGTCGTTGCCTTTACAACACGCCCACCATTTCGGGTCATTGCCTTCATAGCGCACCCATCTTTAAGACCGTTGTCTCCACGACACACCCACCCTTTTGAATCACTACCTTCATAACACACCCATCTTTTGGGTTGTTGGCTCCATAGCATGCCCAATATTTTAGGTCATTGCCTTCACGACACACATCCTTCGGGCCTTGCTTCTAGAACACGCCCACCATTTTGGATCACTACCTCCATGTGAAACCCATTCTTCAAGCCAAGCTCTCCATGGTGTGCTTGCATGCTTACTATTTTGATAAGCATGGTAGTATATTAGGTCGATTTTCTTGCAGTGAGTCATGCTTAAAATACACACCATAAGTGTATTAGATAATATAATGTTAAATGCCAACTCTTTTTTATAGGCGCTGCTCAGCTCCTCCAGCCAGACATGAATCAAATGCATTGCATATTTTTTGCATTTCGGTTAACGTTGTATTCATGCGGGTCGCGTCCTTTCTTTTTTATTTTCCTATACTTTTTAGATTTCTTAGGAGAGTTGTATTAAAACTAAGGTATGAGCACGGGTTTTGAGACATATGGAAGACACAACCACATGAACCAGGAGTTGTTTGCTTGTGTCTCATACCTTAATTCTAAATCTCATTAATGTATAGAATTAGAACCAAACATGTACTTATGTGTTATTTGCCTGCCTTTTTCTTTTTGGGAAAATNTGAACCAGGAGTTGTTTGCTTGTGTCTCATACCTTAATTCTAAATCTCATTAATGTATAGAATTAGAACCAAGCATGTACTTATGTGTTATTTGGCTGCCTTTTTCTTTTTTGGAAAAAGTCGTCAACCCAGAGGAACTGACTTTTTTTATTTCATATTTGGCTTATTTTTCCTACTTTTCTTGCATGCCTGTATGATTGGATTGGCTTCACCTTTTTGGATTGTGCTTTTGTCTGGGAATCTAGCATTGTTTCTTAGGCTCTCGCCTGTCACTCCTCTTGTTGTTGTTGAGTTCATCTTACTGGCTTGATTATTGATGAGTTGTCACGTGTTTAAGATACAGTCTTTTGTCATCTGCCCTTATGGTATAGAAGTGCTTTGACGTATCGGGATATCTTATCAGGATGATCTGGTCATTTTGCAGGCTCTGTGTGTCGATAACTCCATTGCCCACGTGAGGCTGTGAGAGACTCACTCTTCGCCCCATAGCTTAGTTGGAGCTTTGAAAGCATCAAAGTATTGCCCTAAAATAGAACTATCCTTTGATAGCTTTGCATTTGTTATCACTTTAAATGTAAGCAGAACTCCTTGGATCAAGAGTATTCTTGGTCAACTCACAAGATGTAATTAATTAAGTGAGACACATCCCCTTAGGAGCACTTTAAACCCAGAACAAGAAAACAAACATGAATATCTGGTTGTGGGTGATTTCTAGACATCTTTTTGCAGATATGACAAGTTATTTTAATTTGATCATATTCAAATGTACATGCTTGACCTATCCCCGCGAGGTTGGCCGCACGGAAGTTCTCCACATTCTTTCTCTTATTTGTCTGCAGTTATTATAAGTTCTACTTTTCTGGTTTTTCTCTTCTCCTGATCATTCATGTTATCCGGAAGAGAGACTTATTCAGAAAAAGAAAGTGTATGTCGATGAACAAACTAACGACTCCTTTTAAAAAAAAACGAAGGAATGAAAACATTAGGTTATCTCATAAGTTAAAAAAAATGCTCATCAAATCTACGTTTAATTTAAAGATTTAATCAATCTATTGACATCACATTAACTTTTTCTATTTTAAGAAAAATATTAATAATATTAGATTATAAGGAAATTATTAACTTGGAAGTATAATTTAAAATTTTAAACAATATATTTTCTAATTTAGAAAAAAAATTAATCATACATATAGTTTAAATAATTTTATTTTGATATAGAATTAAGGAGTCATATTTAAGGTTATTTAGACCATTAATTAATTCTATAAGATTTGGTTATGACACACTACTCATCATGTAATAAGCAAATATTGATGGTCATAGTTCGCCAATCACATTTGTTGTCAATCTTAAATCTAAGGACTAACTTTATTAGTAAATTAAAGTGCTAACCTTTACTAAAAATTCAAATGAATACAAGTTAATATGAAATTGAATGATCAAATAAAATTGAGTACATTTATCATTCAACTAGATCAAAATGTTATAAAGTCGTATAAACAATTAGAAAAAAAAAAGTGTATATAGNACAAGTTAATATGAAATTGAATGATCAAATAAAATTGAGTACATTTATCATTCAACTAGATCAAAATGTTATGTTATAAAGTTGTATAAACAATTAGAAAAAAAAAATGTATATAAAATTATCAAAAGGTACAAGGTCTTGCAAAATTTTCTTGGAAAATATAGCTTGCTCAAACAAAATATTTTTAGTGCATTTAATTCAGTAGGAGGAGATGTAAAATATGTTTGGCCCACCAGAGGGAAGAGAATGCTAAAGTAAATTTAGCCTAGATCAAGTCATATAACACTCAACTCAAATATAACTGATACACTTAAACATAAATGATTGTAAATATATTTGACATGTGGAAAAATAAAATCAAGACATTTTTCTGAGTAATTTTTTCCAGTCAGATATACAACAAAACAAATTTAAGAATGCATAAGAATAAAAAGCTAAAAAAGAAAATAGTGCTCAATCATAATTTGCATGATAAAACATGAATATGATTTTGCTCAAAATATGGGGAGGTGAAACTAAACTAGTAACAATAGATCCGATCCATCTAGACCAAGATAAACCACTTAGTAAATTTGGTTGTTTAAGTGTAATGTAAGATTAAGAAACTGAATGACATCTAATTATCTATGGAATGCACACATGAGCACNCATAAATGATTGTAAATATATTTGACATGTGGAAAAATAAAATCAAGACATTTTTCTGAGTAATTTTTTCCACTCAGATATACAACAAAACAAATTTAAGAATGCCTAAGAATAAAAAGCTAAAAAAGAAAACAATGCTCAATCATAATTTGCATGATAAAGCATGAATATGATTTTGCTCAAAGTATGGGGAGGTGAAACTAAACTAGTAACAATAGATCTGATCCATCTAGACCAAGATAAACCACTTGGTAAATTTGGTTGTTTAAGTGTAATGTAAGATTAAGAAACTGAATGACATCTAATTATCTGTGGAATGCATACATGAGCATTTAAAAATTGATAGCTAGATGATGATATGAGGATGATCATATGATTTTTGTTTATGACTATCTATGTAAAGTGTGAGCACAACATATAACCCTAATTTTAATTTCTAATATGACGAAATGTTAATGACCAAATAATCATGACAACCAAGATACAATCTAGATCAAATCAAGTCAAATTGACATAATAACCTGAATTAATCTATAAGAACTCTGACTTATCTATGTACTAGCATTAGTGATTCATGAGAGAACATGATTTATCTGTGTGGGGAATCACAATTTTGTGGCATTCATATACTTATTATTTATCTTCTTGTTGTGTGATATATACTTCATGACATAGAAATGAAACACAAATAATACAAGCAAACACAGATCGTTTACGTGGTTCGATCCAACTGGATCTATGTCCACGGGAGAGGGAAAATCAAATAGTTCACTAAGGCAAAAGAAATGGAGAATACATAGCTTATACATAGATATGAGCCCTCATCTTCCTTCTATGGCCTCCCTCTCAAGCGACACCTGGATACAAGGCCTCGAGATGCTCTCATCCTCTCTAGCTCTCTAGTTATTCTCTCCTCATTTGTGGTAGTTTAAAATCTCTTCCCTTACTCTCCTAAGCCTCACACCCTCTCTATTTATAGGAGCAAGAGAGTGGTAGGTGGGAGGTAGGTGAGCGGTAGGTGAACGGTATGTGAGCGGTAGGTGAGATGTGGTAGGTGAGCGGTACCACATTAAAAAAGTGTCATTTTACCTTAGTTCAATAATTGAGGGTCAAAATAACAATTCTCCACATTGACCCTCAATTGAGAAGCTACAAAGTAAAGATTCCCTCCACCTGGCCCCCAAGAGGCCCTCAACCTTTGTTTGAGGTTCCTAAGTCCAAACAGTACATGGACTTAACAATCATGGTTCTTTCGATAAGAGAGTACAACCCGTTTTTCCTGACTCCATGTATGACGACATGAGGGCCTTTGGTTACTCTGATGCAGTCATTCTCTGTCTTGAACGAGCATCCGCTTGACTCCAGCGTACCTAATGAAATCAGATTTCTTTTGAGCTCTGGTACGTACCTGACATTTTTCAGTACTCGTTCAACTCCATCAAACATCCTTATCCTGATTGATCCACTTCCGACAACCCTGTGAGCTTTATTGCCTCATAGTAGAACAAACCCATCATTTTCCTGTTGCAGTGTCTCAAACTAGTCTTTGTGAGGACACATGCGGAAAGAACACCCTGAGTCGAGGATCCACTCCTTACTAGATTTAGATTCTGTGATCACCAGGGCCTCAGCAGAGTCGTAGTCATCAGAGGCTACGCTTGCTTCTCCTGATTCGTCTGGCTCTTCTTGGTACTTATTCTTCATGTCTGGGCAGTTCCTCTTGAAATGACTGTCCTTGTGACAATGATAGCACTTGAAGATCCTCTTGATGACTGATTCCCGCCATCCTTGATTGACTTTGATCTGTACTGACCATTTCTTGAATCTTCCCTATCCGAACTTCCTCTAACAGTAAGATTGTCTCTGATGACGTCCTTGTCCTTGTCATGCTTCATATGCAGTTTTTTGGTTGTAACCAGAGATTGAACCTCCTCTAGAGTAATAGTCTGTACCCTTCCACAGAGCATCGCATCCTTGAAATGCTCGTAGCTCTTAGGAATACAATTTAGCAACAGCAGTGCCTTGTCATCATAGTTCATATTGACGTCGATGTTCTCGAGGTCATCGATGATCTTGTTGAACTCGTCGATCTGCTTTGAGACGGAATTTTCTTCATGCATTTTGAAGAAGTATAGACGCTGCTTCAGAAAGAGCCTATTAGCCAGAGACTTTGTCAAGTAGAGTACCTCAAGTTTGGCCCAAAGTGCTTGAGCCGTTCTCTCCCTCAACACCTCCCTCAGAACTTTGTTGCCCAAGCTCAGGATTATCAAACTGTAGGTCTTGTCCAGTATGTCGATCTTCTCCTTCTCGGTCATGTCGGCCAGCAATGTCGCCGATCCTTACAAGGCTTCTGCAACACCCTGCTGAACCAATAGAGCTCCCATCTTTACTCTCCATAGGCCAAAGTCGTTCTTCCCGTTGAATTTCTCAATGTCGAATTTGATGGAACTCATTGTCTTGGCTAGGATTTCTTCCAATGAATTCTACCTATTGTCCTTTCCAAGAACTAGGCATAAATCACCAAAATGTTATACTATTGTATATTAACCAAAAGTTTTCAGCCTAAACCTGCCTTTTAACGCCTTGTTGTCCAAGAAATTCTCACCAAATTTCTTACCTTCTCCTCGTGAACTCCACTGCCTTTGCCAACCGAACGGAGAGCTCTGATTCCTTCTGGCAGAGATCACACCTGTTCACCGGATAAAACTTCTTGTTCTGTGCTTGCACCTCCTTCCCGCAGGCACTCCTCTGCGTCCAGCGGAACAAATAAAAAATTTCTCCTCTGCCTCTCGCACGAGAATAACTGCCTCTCCAGAGGCGTCGAGCCTCGCCAAACTGCTCAGGTCCTCCTGCTTCGCGAACTCCCGAACAGGGAACTCCCCAAACCCTTCTCTGTGCGATCTCCACCTCTTCCCTCTGGCCGAGCTGCTTGCAAGACCGAACTCCTGCTCTGAAATCCTCTGCTGGCAGCCCTGTAGCAAATTTTCGGCCCTCGCTCGCGGACTGTCCCTCCTCCGTTTCGCCGAACCGCACAACCTACCGTGCGAATCCAATCGATCAAAGGTTCCACTGCTCACTGAATATGTCGCGATTTAACTGCCTGCGATGCGATCCGTTTGCTCCTCTGTTCGTGAATGTCGAACTCCTCTTCTTCGTCGCTGACCACGAACACCTTTACGCGGACACCTCTAGCCAAGAAGTATGGATCTTCTTACATACGACGTCAATTGTTGTGTGATATGTACTTCATGGATGAAACGCCCACAGACGGCGCCAATTGTTGTGAGATATGTACTTCCTGGCATATAAATGAGACGAAAAAAAATACAAATCAAACCAGATCTTTTACGTGGTTCGATCCAACTGGATCTACGTCCACGGAAGGGAATCAATCAAATAGTTCACTAAGACTCCAACTGGATCTACGTCCACGGGAGGGAATCAATCAAATAGTTCACTAAGGCAAAAGAAATGAAGAATACATAGTTTATACATAGAGATGAGCCCTCTTCTTTCTTCTATGGTCTCCCTCTCAAGCGACACCTTGATACAAGGCCTTAAGATGCTCTCCTCCTCTCTAGCTCTCTAGCTATTCTCTCATCATTTGTGGTAGCTTAAGATCTCTTCCCTTGCCCTCCTAAACCTCACACTCTCTCTATTTATAGGAGCAAGAGAGTGGTAGGTGGGAGGTAGGTGAGCGGTAGGTGAGTGGTAGGTGAGATGTGGTAGGTGAGCGGTACCACATTACAAAAATGTCATTTTACCTTAGTTTAATAATTGAGGGTCAAAATAACACTTCTCTTCTTTAAATGTAACTTAAGGCTTTGGGCAAGAGTTGGTGACTACCCTTAATTTATAAATCATGATCATTGCTTCTTTCTCATTAAATCTTTATCTCTATCACCCCATATGTATTTTGCCTTTCTTTAAGCCAAAAAAACATATATCTTGATGTCTTTGAATTTGGGTGCTATCATCCCTTTATTGTTTGTTCTTGCTCTCTTATGCAAGTCATTTGGTGCCTTCTTGCTAACAATATACATGAACCATTCAAAGAACTATAATGTTTTTCTAATTATGATAAAGCACTTAGATTTTAAAGGACATGCATGTGTGCTGCATCTCATACTCTCGTACTTGTATGAACTATCNCCAAGAAAGTTGTCACAAGCAAAAGTATATCATAAGGTTCTCAAATTTAATTGAATCATCCAATCAAACAATGATGTTGCTTCAATTATGAATATTGCCAGATTTTTAATCCGGCTGGATATTGCTTGGTGGAAAGTAACACTTTCTAGTAAAAGCAGAAGAGGAATGATTAACCAAATTAGGAAGCTTTTTGTTGAAAAATTCATAATAACATCTTGAGTTAGCAGCAGAATAAAGTTATAATAACTACCAAAAAAGCTGAAAATCATTAAAAATAAAATTATAAGAACTACTGAACATATTCTAAACATCAGTTTCTTTACGAATGCAAGTTGCCTCAATAATGATCATTTGAAACTAACCTTTTAATGATACAAAGTAGCAGAGTGGGAACCATATATGCCCTTCGTTATCTTCAGCAAAGACTGCAGAAACATATTCAAACCAAACACAAGTTTAAACCACGATCACTCCAATACATTTTTCTTGGTTATTCCCTACAACACAAAGGTTAGCTAATAAAATCATCATATCAAGACATATGGTATTTGATGAATACAGCTTTCCCTTATTTCAAACCTCACCCTCACTCCAACCAAATAATTCATCCAATTCCACCCACATTCCATCCTACTTTCTACAGCCCACAACACTCTTGCAACCTGCAGTTGAACAATACTCCACGCTTTCTCCTCCACCTCCCAACATCTCCAATGCAGCACTTAATCCTTCGACCAAGTCTACCATACCACCATCACCTACCCGAACTGCACCTACCCATCCCATGATCACTCGAATAAAAACAGGGAATATGAAACCAATTTGGAAATTAAATCTTCTCCACCAAGCCCAACAGCCACCCAATCCAACATGTTTCACTCCCAGGACCAACCGGTTGACATTCTTACCAAAGCCCCTCCAAGCGTACATTTCATCAACTTCGCAACAAGCTGACAGTTGTTCCTTGACCCATCAACTCGCAGGAGGGTCTTATCAGCAGTAGGCCGCACTTGACAGTCATCAACCCAGGGGTTCCCCAAAGGAGAAGCTCGACCATATCCGAACTGATTCGGTTATGGAGAGATATGTATCCAAAACTTTCTATTTCTATTATATATATATCTATAGCTATGTATTACAAAATAATGGAAAAAGANCCAAATCCAAACCAATTGAGCTTGGTATGGTCAAATGAGCCCTACCTTAACTCATCCTAGACTCTAGGGTTGTGTTTAAGGCCAGCCATCAACCCATGGTTAGGCTTGATATTTATATCATGGGTAAAAATTTTAATTTTAATCTTTAAAGGGAATATTAAAGAGGTTAAATCAAGGACACATGTCCATACCCTATGGTGCCATTTTTACTGATCATTATAAGCTTTAACCCTGATCCTACCCTTGGTTAGCTATTTTAACCTAAGCTAAAACCCAAAGTCGTGAGCTCCTACANGTGGTCGAATTCATATTTAGGCTTTACACCAAGACAAGGGACTCAATCCATAGCCTCCTTGGACCCCAACAAAAGTACCAAACCCCTCTGATCGAAGCTTCCCTTCTCAGAGCAAAGGTATAAAGCTCCTAAAGAATGTGTCGAGCACCTCTGATTGAAGCCTCCCTTCTCAGAGCAAAGGTATAAAACACCTTCCTCCTCCCGAGCTTATTTTGATTCTCCATTTACTTAAACTTGATTTCATGGCATCTTAACCATATGGATGTGTTCGTCTCACTACAACGAACGTGCCGAGCACCTCTGATCGAAGCTTCTCTTCTCAGAGCAAAGGTATAAAACTCCTCCTCCTTCCGAGCTTATTTTGATTCTCCATTTACTTAAGCTTGATTTAATGGTATCTTAACCGTATGGATATGTTCCTCTCACTTAGACGAGTCCATAGAATCAAACCCGAAGCAATTTGGTTGAGTTTATGCCAAGATTTTAAGGTTTTAGTGTGGACGGACACGGGATCATTCCATTGGGGACGATGAGGGGATGTCGTCCATTCTCGCGTGTATTAAATGGATGGTGGAGATCAAGCCGGATCAGCCTTCGGTACGATACCACGCGCCGCGTGGCAGCTGACTCAGAAGGTAGCGTCGAATAGGAGTGCGTCGCGTGGCTTTTCGACGGATCCTAGGATCCAGTCAGCCCGCCTTTGAATAAATAAATAGGATATTTAATAAATTTAGAAAATAGCTCCTAAATTTCAAAAATCCATCTCTTTGTCTAAAAAACTCACAAAAATAAAAAAGATACCCTCTTACTCAGTGAACAGAGGGGAACCATTGAAATTATTTTCACATTAATTTTATGCATAAATTATTTTTTAAAAATGAATTAGGGTTAGGGGTTTTTTAATTCTCCATTCATATTGAATTATCACCTTGACTCTAAATTTGTATATGTTGTAGCCTCTGTCTAAGTGAACAATTTGAGTATTTTTCCAAAGACATAGAAGATCTCTAGACAGAGATCTATATTTTCTAAGTTTTTATGCATTTTCTATTCAAATAATTATAGAAAATTTTATATAGCTTAAAAAATTCTACAAAAATTCATGTAAGTTCCCTATGGCTAGAGTAGTCTTAGAAAATAATTTCATGATTTTTAAGGATCAAAACATCCCTGTTTTGAGCAAACCCTAATTTGCTTAAAATATTTAATTTGGAGCACACAGAGATCAAAATCATTTGATTTTTATTTTCCCCTGTGTCTTATGAGTCAGAAAACTCACCAAAAAAATTTCAAGTCATTTTAAGATCATTTAATGTTTTAAATTGATTTTTAAAAGTGATCATCACATTTGAAACATAAATAATTTTTTAAAAATTAAACTATAATCAAAAATTATGAAACTTAGTTTTTTGAGTTCTCTGATATTAGGGGAATTTAATAAAAATAAAATATATTCAAAATAAAAATTTGATTTTTAAGTTATTTTTAATTATTTTTAATAATTAAAAATAATAAAAAAAATCATAAAATA
>JXCR01096646.1:1598-13469 GCA_002079205.1 Phalaenopsis hybrid cultivar | reverse complement strand
CTCCACTTATCTTCAGAGCAGAAGATGATTATGTTATGTCGCAGATAAGCTGAAGGGTATGGAAATGCTTTCAGAACTAAGCTCCAGATGATTATTTTGAGATAAGTTGGAAGAGATTTTTCTACAAATTAAGATGGAAATGCATTCAGAACTGAGCTCTGGGGAAGGAGATGAGAAGTTGAGGCATGAATATAAGCATAAGCAGTCATCACTTAACCTTCGACGTCTCTCCAAGCTCATGCTTCCTCCCCTTGGTGTTGCTGGCTACAATCAAAGCTTCACAGGAACTCGATGCAAAAATATTATTTCACCGTTGGATTCAAGATACAGGTGAGAAGAAGACCACCACTCTGCTCTAGTTCCTGTAGTTTTTATGTTAAATGTCAAAAAGCACTTGGAGGCCATTTGAGTTCAGAATGATAAAATTATTTTTGAATTGAACAAAGAGAAATCAATAGAACAATAAGATAGTTGAGGAGAATTTGATCTGTAAATCAATGATTGCAGGTGCTGGGAGACATTTATGGCGATATTAGTAGCTTACTCTGCATGGGTTTACCCATTTGAGGTTGCATTTATGGAAGCCACACCAAAGGGGGGTCTTTTCATTGTTGATAACATTATGGATCTCTTCTTCGCTGTGGACATAGTTCTGACATTCTTTGTGGCTTACATCGACTCGAGAACGCAGATACTTGTTTGTGATTCTAGGAAGATTGCTATCAGGTATTGTCTCTTTAAAACAAACAAGTGGCTTAAAATTTTCCCTCATATTTATTTTACAAATCATTATTTGTTCCAAGGCATGAGGAAAAGCTCTAATCAAAAATAGAAAAATTATATTTGGAGAACAAAAATTTTATGCTTGGTGCACTTGCATATTAATCAAATCAACTTTGCATGCAACAAAGGTGCTTTAATGTTTTCTTGTTGTTGTTAGATTTAGGCCTCAACTTGGCAGGATGAGATTGCATGGTGTTGAGCCCTTCAGAGGACTTGGGAGCTTAAAATGCTTGGCCTAGAAAAGTGAAATGAATAATATCTTGTTTTGCCATAATATTGAATCAAAGGGGATTAATGATAAAACTAGACTCAATCTTGAATTTCCATAATAACCTTCTACACATTGCAATTATTGGAGGACTTAGGACTTCCTTGTTCGGCATGCACTTTAAAGTTCATGCCACCTGCATATATATCATATGAATATCTTGTATCCCAAGAATTATGTGATTAGGTTACCTCAAGAGTTATACCTTCGTCTTCATTTGTATCTTTTCCTCTTTTCAACTGCATGTAGCTAAAAGAATGTTTCTTCTAGAATTCCTAAACAAAATGTTATCCATTGGACACTTGCTCTTTGTATTTTCACAAGCAATTGGAGATCTCTTTAGCTTCTCACATCATTTTAGTGGTTACGGTCATCGGGAGGATTTTGGCAATTTCATTGATTAAGGAGGAGGTTTCATATGAGTATTGGTTGAGGAAATTAATGAGCCTTCCTCTTTGCTTGCGTTTAGATGTACTTAGATTTTGGGAATGGCTATGATTTCGATTGGAGAGTAAGTAATCAGATATTGAGGTGTTCTTTTCTATGAGATAGGACATATGCCTCATAGTATTTTGAAGTCTAAGCCTTAAAAATTAAATTATTAAAATTATTAAAAAAAATAATCTTTCTTTTGAGTTTTACATTGTGGCACATAGACCACTTTAGATTTTGAAGATGCAGAGCCATTTAGCACTGCAATATTAAAACCCATGCAAGCCACAAACATAATGATCCACTTTGTTTCAGTTAAACCATTGAATAAATATGATTAATTAGGGAGATGAAATTAAAGGAGAATTACAGTTTGAAACGCCAATGATCAAATGATTTCAACCGAAAAGCTAAGATTAATAGATGACTTCTGACGACATGATATTTTGACAGATACCTTTTAGACATTCAAATGAGAGTAAACCTAAACTCACACATACATTGGCAGCTACTGCAAAATTCATACAAAGAAAACTTTTCATTCTTGAATTAGCCGCAACAAAAGCCAAACCAGCATATATGAAAACATCTAAAATAATACAATTTCTTTTGGCAAGTCTAATTGAACCATTCAAGCACATGTGATAAAAATAACTCTTTGAAGAGCATAATATTTCTATTTATGGTGGCTAGGGTTTCCACAAACATCTTATGTATTTACAAATTTAATACCTAAATATACGTAATTATTTCTATGACAATCAAATTTCTAAATCACATAAAAAATACCACAAATATCAACTTATTTAAAGAAACTCACTTTTTCATGCCTATGCTTTTATGTGATTTGGATGCTAAACTTGCATAAAAATAGATAAAATGATTCAGAAGTTAGATATATAAATAAATAAGAAATTTTTAATATGTATATTATCCCCCTATAACTAATAATAGCCTTGTTTGTATTATTATGATTATTATTTCGCTAGGCTACTTTCCCTATCAATTTTTTCAAAATTTCATGAATCATATACATGATATGCTGGTTAATCACTGAAAAAAAAAGAAAATGTGCATATTTGATAAGATTCATGCGCATGCATGGTGATATCTGCCNTCGAGAACGCAGATACTTGTTTGTGATTCTAGGAAGATTGCTATCAGGTATTGTCTCTTAAAACAAACAAGTGGCTTAAATTTTTCCCTCAAATTTATTTTACAAATCATTACTTGTTCCATGGCATGAGGAAAAGCTCTAATCAAAACTGGAAAAATTATTTTGGGAGAACAAAATTTTTATGGTTGGTTCACTTGCATATTAATCAAATCAACTTTGCATGCAACAAATGTGCTTTAATGTTTTCTTGTTGTTGTTAGATTTAGGCCTCAACTTGGCCGGATGAGATTGCATGGTGTTGAGCCCTTAAGAGGACTTGGGAGCTTAAAATGCTTGGCCTAGAAAAGTGAAATGAATAATATCTTGTTTAGCCATAATATTGAATCAAATGGGATTAATGATAAAACTAGACTCAATCTTGAATTTCCATAATAACCTTCTACACATTGCAATTATTGGAGGACTTAGGACTTCCTTGTTCGGCATGCACTTTAAAGTTCATGCCACCTGCATATATATCATATGAATATCTTGTATCCCAAGAATTATGTGATTAGGTTACCTCAAGAGTTATACCTTCGTCTTCATTTGTATCTTTTCTTCTTTTCAACTGCATGTAGCTAAAAGAATGTTTCTTCTAGAATTCCTCAACAAAATGTTATCCATTGGACACTTGCTTTTTGTATTTTCACAAGCAATTGGAGATCTCTTTAGCTTCTCACATCATTTTAGTGGTTAGGGTCATCGGTAGGATTTTGGTAATTTCATTGATTAAGGAGGAGGTTTCATATGAGTATTGGTTGAGGAAATTAATGAGCTTTCCTCTTTGCTTGCGTTTAGATGTACTTAGATTTTGGGAATGGCTATGATTTCGATTTGAGGGTACGTAATCAGATATTGAGGTGTTCTTTTCTATGAGATAGGACACATGCCTCATAGTAATTTGAAGTCTAAGCCTTAAAAATTAAATTATTAAAATTATGAAAAAAAAAATAATCTCTCTTTAGAGTTTTACATTGTGGCACATAGACCACTTCAGATTTTGAAGATGCAGAGCCATTTAGCACTGCAATATTAAAACCCATGCAAGCCACAAACATAATGATCCACTTTGTTTCAGTTAAACCATTGAATTAATATGATTACTTAGGGAGATGGAATTAAAGGAGGATTACAGTCTGAAACGCCAATGATCAAATGATTCCAACCGAAAAGCTTAGATTAATAGATGACTGCTGACCACATGATATTTTGACAGATACCTTTTAGACATTCAAATGAGAGTAAACCTAAACTCACACATACATTGGCAGCTACTGCAAAATTTATACAAAGAAAACTTTTCATTCTTGAATTAGCCGCAACAAAAGCCAAACCTGAAAACAACTAAAATAATACAATTTCTTTTGGCAAGTTGNTACTGCAAAATTCATACAAAGAAAACTTTTCATTCTTGAATTAGCCGCAACAAAAGCCAAACCAGCATATATTGAAAACAACTAAAATAATACAATTTCTTTTGGCAAGTTCAATTGAACCAGTCAAGCACATGTGATAAAAATAACTCTTTGAAGAGCATAATATTTCTATTTATGGTGGCTAGGCTTTCCACAAACATCTTATGTATTTACAAATTTAATACCTAAATATACATAATTATTTCTATGACAATCAAATTTCTAAATCACATAAAAAATACCACAAATATCAACTTACTGAAAGAAAATCACTTTTTCATGCCTATGCTTTTATGTGATTTGGATGCTAAACTTGCATAAAAATAGATGAAATGATTCAGAAGTTAGATATATAAATAAATAAGAAATTTTTAATATGTATATAATCCCCCAATAATTAATAATAGCCTTGTTTGTATTATTATATTATAATTACTATTACGCTAAGCTACTTTCCCTATCAATTTTTCAAATTTTCATGAATCATATACATGATATGCTGATTAATCACTGAAAAAAAAAAGAAAAAGTGCATATTTTGATAAGATTCATGCGCATGCGTGGTGATATCTGCTNTGCATAAAAATAGATAAAATGATTCAGAAGTTAGATATATAAATAAATAAGAAATTTTTAATATGTATATTAATAGCCTTGTTTGTATTATTATATTATAATTATTATTACGCTAAGCTACTTTCCCTATCAATTTTTTCAAATTTTCATGAATCATATACATGATATGCTGATTAATCACTGAAAAAAAAAGAAAAAGTGCATATTTTGATAAGATTCATGCGCATGCGTGGTGATATCTGCCATCTTTTTCATGAAACAAATATCTGTTATGCTCAGACACTCGGATTATCATTGAAAAAAAAGTATATATTTGATAAAATCCATGCGCATGCGTGATGTGATATCTGGCCACTTTATACCTAAGTCCCAACATGATATCAGGTTGCTTTAACATGTCACTGTAGCCATGATGGATGCCAAACATTATATATAATAAAAAAAAAATCCAAGTGAAGAATGACATCAAGTTGTTTTCACGCTGAATCTGAATTAAAGCACCAAATTATACAGATTATTTTACATTTTTCCCTTAGAAATTAGCATTTAAATTAATGTTACCTAAGAATTTGAGGAGGCCAACCAAGAAAGTTGTCACAAGCAAAAGTATATCATAAGGTTCTCAAATTTAATTGAATCATCCAATCAAACAATGATGTTGCTTCAATTATGAATATTGCCAGATTTTTAATCCGGCTGGATATTGCTTGGTGGAAAGTAACACTTTCTAGTAAAAGCAGAAGAGGAATGATTAACCAAATTAGGAAGCTTTTTGTTGAAAAATTCATAATAACATCTTGAGTTAGCAGCAGAATAAAGTTATAATAACTACCAAACAAGCTGAAAATCATTAAAAATAAAATTATAAGAACTACTGAACATATTCTAAACATCAGTTTCTTTACGAATGCAAGTTGCCTCAATAATGATCATTTGAAACTAACCTTTTAATGATACAAAGTAGCAGAGTGGGAACCATATATGCCCTTCGTTATCTTCAGCAAAGACTGCAGAAACATATTCAAACCAAACACAAGTTTAAACCACGATCACTCCAATACATTTTTCTTGGTTATTCCCTACAACACAAAGGTTAGCTAATAAAATCATCATATCAAGACATATGGTATTTGATGAATACAGCTTTCCCTTATTTCAAACCTCACCCTCACTCCAACCAAATAATTCATCCAATTCCACCCACATTCCATCCTACTTTCTACAGCCCACAACACTCTTGCAACCTGCAGTTGAACAATACTCCACGCTTTCTCCTCCACCTCCCAACATCTCCAATGCAGCACTTAATCCTTCGACCAAGTCTACCATACCACCATCACCTACCCGAACTGCACCTACCCATCCCATGATCACTCGAATAAAAACAGGGAATATGAAACCAATTTGGAAATTAAATCTTCTCCACCAAGCCCAACAGCCACCCAATCCAACATGTTTCACTCCCAGGACCAACCGGCTGACATTCTTACCAAAGCCCCTCCAAGCGTACATTTCATCAACTTCACAACAAGCTGACAGTTGTTCCTTGACCCATCAACTCGCAGGAGGGTCTTATCAGCAGTAGGCCGCACTTGACAGTCATCAACCCAGGGGTTCCCCAAAGGAGAAGCTCGACCATATCCGAACTGATTCGGTTATGGAGAGATATGTATCCAAAACTTTCTATTTCTATTATATATATATCTATAGCTATGTATTACAAAATAATGGAAAAAGATGGATAGCTAGTAATATACTCCAGGATTACTCTTGAATCTTCTTCTTCCCGAATTCCTGTTTCTTCTTCTCTGTTGTATGCTGTTTTCTCATGAATCCAGTATTAGTGGAGATTAATTGAAGGTGATGCCTTCATGAATAAAACCTTGCCATCCATTAAAAAATGTTGCCCAATTGTCCACTGCAGAGGGACCTAATTATTATAAGGCAAACACCACTACTAAAAAATAAAGTATCAAGGATTATGTATAAACATATCAATCAGCTCACTCAATCTCTATGTAGGGTTTGTTTATAGTGCAACCCAATGTAAAAACAAACCACTGGTTCAGATATATAACAAGCAGTTCCTTCAATAACTAACATAGAAGACTGGAAATGGATGAGACGTATCATTAACATCATGTGCATTAAAATTGTCCAATATTCTCATTAATATAACATGCATAATTGGCTGATTACCTTATAGGTATATTGGATGCCCCATTGTTTTTTAAAATAAATTTTTTAAAAATTTGTGTGCTATATGGACATGCGGTACATATCTAGGCCTAGGCCTTTCATAATTGAAACTCTGTTAACAGATTGTGACTGAATTATTGTTTGTTTTAACGTAAGTGAAATATTGAATAGAAGTAAAAGTAGCAATAACTCAAATATGGTATACTACAACTACTCCTTAGTTTTCTTGCTGAACAGAACTTCTAATTGTGTTTCAAAACAAGGTGCCATTCAATATTTAGCAGTTATTTTGTTGAACTAGCAAAAAGTCAAGTGCTTAAAATATGTTTAATTTATTATTTTAATATTTATTCAAATCCACATAAAATTAATAAAATCAGAGAATCACCTTTATCATTCATGAAATAAATAATAACAAAAATTGTGCTTATTAAAGTTGGGAGGATGTTTAATAATATTATTCAATATAATGTAAGAGAGACAAAAATATTTATACAAATATGGTGTATAGAAGAAATGATAAAATCTTTAAAATATGTCAAAATTCAGACTTAAACCATGAAGATAATACTTCATGTATTATAATAGTTGTAATAGAATTAGCCCATTGGAGAATTTTCATAATCATGTTAGCATTAGAAGTCACGCAAAATAAACTCTATCAAGATGATGTACTCTTCACGATCATAAGATCGGACATAGATGTTAGCCAAATAAGTAGTAATAAAAGAATGAGTTGATTATATTCATGTCATGTAAAACTGGGTAAGAGAATAAAATTCTTAGAGCATCATCAAAACTATTGTCATCATAAAACTCTTTCACATTTCCTGGTTTCAAAATGTAATACCACTACAATTTTCTTGACAAATTTTTTCTTTTGTTATTTACTATTTTTCTTTTTCATCTTTCATGTAATAAAGCTATTTTCATTATATGTTACAATTATTGAGTTGCCTTTCTTTGTTCATGATTATGAAAATCTAATTAGCCCATCTAAACATATTTTTATAAAGTATGCATATTTTAGAATTTTCATAGAATTAGCCTATCTAAATTTCAAAAACTCAAATGAATTTTTTATTTCATGTTGAGTTTTCTTGTTATAAAGTATGCATATTTTAGCGAAATGATTTGTAAAGGAATCAATTATTCACTTGATAATTTTTTTTCATCCATGCAAAAAAGTGTCTTGCACACGACCATCTTATTGAGTGTAAGACTAGTTTCGTTAACAATTTTAGATAATATTTTATTTTTATTTTTCAAAATTTATGGTTACCAACTTATGAATTATTCACATCAGAATAAATAAAATGAAAACTTACGAATTATTCACATTTGATTTTCTAATTTAGTGACCACATAACTCAATTAACACTTTACTTATCAAAATGATAGCCAAATAACTCAAACTTAATTTTTCATAATTATGACGACGTGTGGCTTCTTATTTACCTGGATGAGGGTAGGCCGACCCTCTAATCTTGGGAGTGCCACCTCTTTTTAAGAGGGGCCCACTCCCAGTTATCCAAGAATATACATTTTCTTTTGTTGGTGTTTAGGGTTTAATTTTTTTTGTGATTTGTTTTGGAACAACTGTTGGTGTCTTCTTCTCCCTCTACGAGCTGTATTATAGGGTTCAAGTAGTGCTTCGGTTGTATCTTGATCTCCAGGTGGTATTTATTCTTTATATTCCTTTACTCTATTCTTTCCAACATTGCTGCCACATCCCCTTCATTGTTTGCCTGTCGCCACAGGAAACTTGTTTCAGCATCCAACCTATTTCCGCCTCCGCTCAAGGATAGTAGTTGTCTTGTCGTCCTCCCCTTCTAGCTTGCTAGCTACCACTTACCACCACTCTGGAGATCCAAGCACTAACTGACACCACCTACACCCTATTCCTTAGTTTTTGCCATTGTTATTTGTTTTCATTTTATTGTATTTTCAATTTCTGGCTTTTCTAAAATTATTAATGGTTGTGTTGTAGTTCTCCTCATCTTATTTCCACAACGATTTCCTTATCGTTTGGAATCGGAGCTAGTCTAACCTTAGCTCCATGATAAAGTTACCAAAAATCCACAAATACATAACCCAAACTCCATCCAAAACAATTCATTCTTGCTGAATTTTCAAATCAGCCACCCTACCTTTTTTTCCCAGGCTAAGCCACCCACATATACTATTTTTCCACCCCTAACCTAAACCCTAATCATGCCACCAAGGAGACAGGTACTGGATACTGATAGGGATCGTACCATGGAAGAGATACAACAGAAAATCAGCCAACTTCAGCAAATGCTTGCTCAATTTGAGAATGGGGTCAACAGTGGCATCACCATTGATAGTGATAGTGATGCTCATGGAGGAGAGAGGGGGAATAATCTGAATCTCTTCATAAGAATGATTACAGTGGAGAGGACAAACCACAATGCTTTGGGCTCCAATATTAGAGGAGGCCGAGGGATGGAGCATCTTTTGGAGGACATGGAGACAAGGGAGAACATGGAGATGGGGAGTAAAGGTAGACTTAACAGATTTATAGGAAAAAAAGAATCCAAAGGACTTCATTGAGTGGCTGCAGGTTGTTAAAAGGATTATTGAGCATAAGGAGATGTCAACTGATAGAATAGTGAAACTTATTATCATAAAACTAAAGGAGAGTTTCTTTGTGATGAGCGAATCTAAAAAGGGTAAAACGGAGAGAAAGTAGAAGCAAGATCACCAAATGGAAGAATATGAAGAATTAGATGCATGGAAACTACTTACCTTCATACTACGACTAAGATATGCACTTGAAGCTCCACCACCTACAATAGAGAGAATTGTCAGTGTTGTTCACAATAGAGTTTGAGCAGCTCATGCTAAAATGTGAGTTGACAGAGCTAGAGGAGCACATTATAGCTAGAAATTCGGGAGGCCTGAAGCCAACTACTAGCAGTGTTGTCCAGCTACAGCCTTATTGTTAGTTGGGTGATGCTCAAACCTTGACACTAAAGGTGCAAAGACAATAGAGGCAGAGCAGACACCCACCTCTTTTTTACAACCACACACAATTGGACGTATTAGCAACAACACACTTAGGGGAGGTGTGACGACCGTTTAGATGAAAGACAGAGCTGATTAGAGTGAGAAAAAACTCAAGATGAGTAGCACACCCAACACAGTTCCAGCCAGGAAGTGTTTCCGTTCAAAAGCCAACTTCAATGGCACCCTTCACAGTAGTGGCCAAGTTGGCATGGGTATCATGATTCGTGATGAGATCGTCAAGGTTATTGTTGTGGTCGTGCAACTTTGATATATTGGGACAATTCTCTTGAGGAGCATGAAACAGTCTTGTTTCTTCGTACTCTCTTGAGGCCTTGGATGTATGAAACCAAGGACATCATTATTGAAGGTGATAATGCGACAGTCAATGCCTCATTTGAGGATAGCATGATCGCTAAGGTTTGGCAATCTCAGCATGATTTTGAGACTGACTTGGCTTTCTCTCAGACTTTAAGCAAGTGCAATTCGTTTTTGTGTATAAAGAATATAATAAAGTAGCCCTTTTTTGAGCTTGGCTTCCTTCAGATAGGTCTTTCGTTTGGGATGCTCACACATTTTTTGAGTGAGGTTGAGGCTAATGCCTTCCATAGCTTGTATAGATATTTTTTGTAATCTTTTGATTTGTTTCAATGTAAAATGCACACCCTTCACGAATTGGTTTTACCTAATAGTCTTTTGATGTGTGGGAATTATGTGATAAAAACTGTTTAAATTTTCTCGTAATTTTCTCTATCATTTGTTCTTATTTATCTTTTTGGTTATTTTTGTGAAATTGCAAGAAGCGGGTTATGATACTTTAAAGAGGTTTTAGCAGATATTTGAGTGAAATAGAAAGAAGCTACTTCAGACACGTGTCCAATGGAGGCACCAAGCACTAGAGCCCAGATCGCCTTGAGTGGCACCTACGAGCCACCCATGCACCCAAGCATGCCCAAGGAATCGAGAGCCAAGAACGCACCTTGGTGCCAAGTATGGGGCGCCTAGGAGCTTCCTCCAAAACCATGTGTCGCTTCCTGTGGCATCGGAGCCACCCATTGGGAAAGCGAGCAAAACTCTGGTGCTTCAATCAAAAACCTCAGTGCCGACGAACTGACATGGGGATTTACGGTGGTTTCTACCGGCATGGAGTCTCTTGTGGCTAGAAAAGACGAATTCGATTGAAGGAGGAGGATATCTCTCGAGCATTTGAATAATCAATTTCTCTAGATTTCCTCTGGTCTTTCTCTCTGCGTGAGTGAGCCACTTTGTAAGGGAGGGTGATAGATCGAAAATTCTGTGAGAGGGAGAAGATTGCCCGAGAGAATTAGTGATCCTAAGTGGAAAGGGTGGAGAACAAGAACTTGTACTGCATCTTAAGGTTGTACTCTGGGTTTAAACTCACTTTGTACTTACTAATTCTAATGAAAAAAACGTCTATTTTGTTGTTTCAAAGCACGAGTTTTCACTGATCCCCTTTTCTCTTCTGATTCTAAAATGTGTCTAAACAAAGCACCTTCATTTTATGGATCTGTGTTCAAATTTACTCTGAGTGGGGTCAGTGTTCCGAACAAAGGCTGTGTACCAAAATGTTTTGAGATCTAAGGTAGAGAAAACTCAATTGGCAAGAAAGCATGACATCAAGATGATTAAGGGGTTCGAAAGTTGTGAATTTTAGAAGAGATTCTTCTTATGAGATAGATGACAGTCAGTATGACATCATGCCAAAACAACAACAACAACAACAACAAAGCCTTAATCCCACTACGTGGGGTCGGCCACATGAATCCTTTTTCTCCATTGCGTCCTATTTAGTGTCATGTTTTCATTTAGTTCTAATAAATTAAGACCATTTTTAATACAATAAGCCCAAGTTTTCCTAGGTCTACCTCTGCCTTTCTTAACACAAGTCGAATCTAAAACATCTACTCTCCTAATCGGATCATCTAATGGTCGACGTTTAATATGACCAAACCATCTAAGACGACTTTCTCTAATTTTGTCTGTCACAGGAG
>JXCR01096640.1:0-16552 GCA_002079205.1 Phalaenopsis hybrid cultivar | reverse complement strand
ATGTTTGGTCTTAAACATCTGATAGGTCAAACACTTAGTTACGAACTCAACTACAACGGTTTTCATTCCCGACCACCAAAATAATTACTTCTTGGATGAGCAAAATATAGAGTAGAATGTGTCTCATGGAGCATTTATTGTTGAAGTCCTTCCTGATCTGGAACACAGTCGATCCTGAAATCTCAAAGTGTCATCCAGATCGACACTAAACTTGAACTTCGATCCATTCTTTGTTTGCTCTATAAGTTGTAGCAAGTCTGCATCCATTATGTGAGCTGCACAAACACGGTCTACAAGTGTAGGCTGAACTGACAGTTAATACAAGTTAGCAATAGCTCTTATCAATACTATTTCGAGTTGGAGTTGCTCCATCTTCTGTGCTAACTCATGCTCTTAAGTGACCATCCAAGCTACACATGTCAAATATTTTTTACTTAAAGCGTCTGCAACTACGTTCACCTTACTAGGGCGATATTGAATCTCCAAATCATAGCCTTCATCAACTTAAGTCATCGTTTGTCTTAAGTTCAACTCCTAGGTGAAAAAATGCTTCAAGCTCTTATGATCGGTGAAGACCTCACAACGAACACTATAAAGGTAGTGCCTCTAAATCTTTAGTGCAAAAATAACTACAGCTAGCTCCAAGTCATAGCTAGGTTAATTCTTTTCATACACCTTGAGTTGTCTAAAGGCATAAGCTATCACCTTGTCATGCTGCATTAGAGCACATCCCAGTCATTAATGTGAAGCATTGTTATAGATTTGAAATTCATCTGTGCTAAAGGGAATGGTAAGAATTGGGGTTGTTAGTTATCAGGTAATTCTTGAGTTTGTAAAACTCAGCTCACAAGCATCAGATAAATCAAATATAATTGTTTTTTGAGTCAACCTTGAAAGGAGTGCAACAATACGGGAAAAATCTCCAACAAATGATATCCAACAAATCCAAGGAAACAATAAATCTCGGCGTTAATGCTCGGCCTTGAATAATCCATTATTTCCTTAATCATTGCAGGATCCATAAAAATTCCAGCTCCACTAACAATTTGTCCCAAAAATATCACTTTTCGAAGTCGAAATTCACACTTAGGGCGTATTTGGGGCAGCTGCAGCTGTTTGAAGTAGATGTGAAACTGCTGAAGAAGTTGTTCTTCAAAAAGTTACGGTGGATGCTACCAAAAAAAAATTCAAACAACAGCATTTTAGCAGTCACCGCAGGTAGCCGGGTCTAGTGGGAAAACACAGCTTTCAGTTGTAGCTTTTTAAGAACGCGAACAAAATGCAGTTTTGACCCTTAGAGAATTTGGCATAAAGCTTGTTCTCTCGAAGAGTATTTAATGTTGCTCTGAGATGTTGAGCATGCTCCTCTTCATTCCTGAAGTAGACCAAAAAATCATCAATTAAGACAATAACGAATCAATCCAAGTCTTGAAAACTCTATTCATCAAATCCGTAAAGGCAGCAGGGGCATCAGTCAAACCAAATGTTAAAACAAAAAATTCATAGAGCCCGTATCGAAATCAAAAAGTAGTCTTTGAAACGTCTCCATTCTTTATCTTCAACTGATGGTAGCTCGATCGAAGGTCAATCTGGGAAAACATAGAACCTTGTAGTTGATCGAACAAATCATCTACACAAAGCAGTGGATACTTGTTCTTCACAGTCACCTTATTCAACTATCTGCAGTCGATACACAATTGCATGCTTTCATCTTTCTTCTTCAATAGCATAACTGGTGCTCCCAGGATGAAACACGAGGTCGGATGAATACGTTATCAAGTAATTCTTGCAACTATATCTTGAGCTCCTGGAGTTCCACCGTGGCCATGGCCATTTGATATGGTGCTTTAGAAATTAGAGTGGTTCCCGAAAGTAAGTCTATGATGAACTCAATCTTACGATCCGGTGGTAAGTCAGGTAAATCTTTAGGAAATACATCAACAAATACTCGAACCATTGAAACTCCATTTAAGCAAACACTTGATTTCGTAGAATCTATCCCATGAGCTAGATGGCCAGTACACTCATGTGAGATCAACTTATAAGTACTAATTGTTGAAATTAGACAAAAAATAGCCCCTCTACTACCCTTGAAATAAAAAAGAACTGAGTCAGGTATATAAAAATTCACCGGTCTCTTATGGGAATCTATAATTGCATGATAAGATTACATCGAATTCAGCTAGTGGGAATATTGAGTAGCAGGCATATGCCTGTCATTGATGACAATGTCATAATCACAAACGCACTAACTAATGATCGGGTGAGCCTGATGACAGAATGATTGATAGATGTGATTGTAATGAAGAAATCAATGTACTAGATGCAATTTTGTTTGAGAAGAACGATATGTTGCCCAGAAGTCAAATAATACCATTGTTAGTTTGTTTAAAATAAGATGATACATGTCACCATGTCAGGAACTTCACGAGCTTCTTCCCGCGTCATAACAAATGCTCACAGTGAAATTGTCTATCTGGGCTACTCCAAATCTTGAGCTTGTTGAGGTTGGCATTGCACCATTGAGGATTGTTGATACATCAATGGTAGTTTTTGGCTTGCTAGTACTCATAATATTGTGATGTGGGAGGATGTGGCTGATACGGTTGAGACTTTATCATTTATTATAGCTGTTGATGAAGCTGAATCCAATTTTGCTTCGCTTAACCCTTCTGCGATGCTTCTAAAATTGTCCTTCATTTAACTTATGCCACTTATTCTTATAATGGAACTTTGAATTATTTTCCTGGGTGTTTGTCGCTAGCCGCTAACCTTGAATTTTGAGAGGACAATCCTTCATTTTATGGTTGGTACTTCAACAGTTATAGCATTTGCCGATTACCAAGTTACAAGTCCCAGCATGTCATTTTCCGCAATGAACACATCGAGGAGTTTTTTTAACTTCGACATATGGAGATTTTGATGATGCTTCTTTTGGGAAATTCCAATTAGATTGTGTATCTGAATTCTTCCACTTCCTCGCATGTTTTTCCTCGCAGGCATTGATTTTCATCTCCGCATGAATAGCTCGATCCATCAGTTCTCTGTAAATCATACACTTGACAGCCGATAGGCACCTCCGAATGTCCTCTATCAAGCAACCAAGTAGGTGATAGATCTTATGATCTTCAGATTGATTAATCGAAGGGATGCAACGGACAATCTTGACAAACTACAAGTGGTACTCTCGAATAGTCTTCATTCCTTGATCAAGCTTCTTTAAGTCATTCATGAGCTTGGTCCACTCCGCTATAAGAAAATATTGCTCTCTCGAAATCTGCTCAAGAAACTTGTATGATTCAAATGTATTGCGTTGATGATTTTCCCACCAATCATCAATTTGAACGTCGCAATGCCCATCTTAAGGTCCTCAAGGCACTTTATTCCTAGAAGCTTCTTCTCAATGTCGTGAAGCCATGCATCATACCCGATCGGATCCACCGCGCAATTGAAGGTAGAAGGATGTGTCTTCATAAATTGATCCATCACTCGATCCATGTCACTTACATTAGTCATTGTCATTGATTGATTGGGTTGCACCTTCATAACAGCCACTAGTGGTATTGACAGAGTAGCTTGTGAGTGTCAGTCGTGTTGCTTGTAGAATGGCTTGGACCGCTTGTGTAATTTGAGTTGTAAAACTGGCTTGTCGTACTAGAGAAACATGTTGTGTCACCACTTCCACGAGAGTTGTCATGTTGTGATTCAGTGTTTCAACAGTTTCGATGGTTTGGACAAGATTAGCACGATGCTAATAAGAGGAACAAAGACCCCTAGGAACAGGCACATCATTTATATAGCTCTCTGGACTCCTCTTCCACAAGCAGCTGCAGCAACTCTTCTTTTCAGATTCATTATAAACAATTGAAAGATACGTAAAATGAAAATTGATTAAATAATTGACGAACAATGATAACTTATCCCCTACCTAATACTAAGAAGTCAAAGAATATAAGATGCATAATCAAGGAAGGTTAAATACAAACATATGCTCTGATACTACTCTATCACATCCTGGGTCCGGAAGGCGGTACACCACGACAACGCAAGACATGATGAAAGGAATTGAACATGTTTCGTATCCTCATAGAAAAACTTGCATGCAATTAAAAAAAAAATATTCATACTGAATAGTACACTGATACACATGAAATGAAAGCATAAACTAGCCGACTCCAAACTAAACTGATAACAATAAATTATTACACAAACCCAAAAAGAGAAATAAAATAGCTAAAACAATACTGAAAAAAAATACTAATAAAGGAAAAACTAAAACTAAAAAGTCTGCTCCAGTGGAGACGACCTTACTGGTGGCTGAATTGAATTTATCATGTAAAAATATCAAAAAGTGAGTTTGACAAACAAATTCAGTAAATAACAGCTATTTATGAAAACATAAAAGAAATGAGAAATGAGACATGCAATATATACAACAAATAAGGAAGATTACTACATGGATATAACACATTGTAAGCAACAAGAGAATGTTTGACATTGAGTACGCATAAAAATATGCAATCATTTCCAATTAAGTTTCTTATTATTAAATTTACATTTATATTTATATATATATTAAGTTTTAAAAAACACCCTAAAAACGAGAAAGTCAATGCCAACACAAAAAAACCTGACGATTTTTTGTATGGCCATTACTCTGTGGACCCATAAGCCCAGCTAGCCAAAATCCAAAAAGATTTCGCCAACCTACATGTCATCACACACACAAGCATGCCAAATTTTCCATAAATATAATATGTAAGAAATATGCAATTTCATACAAGCTTGTGAATGGCGTGAATCCACATACAATTTCATAAAGTAAAGTTCAAAAAAAGGAGAACACTACAATTGCAAGATTACTCAAATATGTAGAAAATTTGCAACAATGAATTAAGACAGTTAGAGCTTTTAATTAAAGTTTACAACAAGTGCAAAATTATAATTGAAGTAGCAAGGGCATGACTAACAATCTTATAAAATAACTATGAATCTACTATAAATAAAAATGATTAACGCCCCTAACTAAGAATTGTATGCTTATCCTTCAATAAACAACAGTTATTTACCTTGAGGCAGCAAATATGATACTTCTACGAATTTGTCGACTAGCAATCCTACACTATTTAGAAAGTAAAATATAAATGATTAAGTTATTTATTTATTCATTCAATTATGTGTACTCTAAAGTAGCAAGGACATGACTGACAAACATATAGAATAACTATGAATCTACTATAAATAAAAAGGATTAACGCCCCTAACTAAGAATTGTATGCTTATCATTCAATAAACAACAATTATTTATCTTGAGGCAGCAAATGCGATACTCCTACGAATTTGTCAACTAGCAATCCTACACTATTCAGAATGTAAAATATAAATGACTAAGTTATTTATTTCTTCATTAAATCAGGTGTATTCTAATAGACTTACAATATTTTAATATATGCGCGTATATATCTCGGCTGTTTTAATTTTGATTTTGAAAAAATATATAAGAAAATATGAAAATAGTTTTAATATGAATATGATTTTTGAAAGTGACATTTTGATTTAAAAATAGGTGAAACCAAACGGGTCTCACATTTTGGTTTAGATAATCAAGCGCGATACCACAAGTAATACACTTATTCCAAAGAATAAACATATCACATGTATTATGTACTCAATCACCTAAACTAAAGAATTTGTGGCATCCGTTTGGTCTGCGAAATATTTTATATGAGACCAACAAGTTCTCCTACCTAATATGAGTATTAGATAGAGTTTATTTTACCTGGGTTTCAAGTTCCCTATAGAGGCAAACCCCCATAGTTAATTACATCTTAAATGACCGGGGTCACTTATGAAAACTCTCGATTAAGATCAGTGATTTTACTTTCCAGATTTCAAAGTTTAGGTTTCCAAGATTAGACACGAGAAAATCAAAATAGGAATAGTTATTTTACGGAATCTAAACAAGAGAAGGGTAGGGGATATCACAGATCCAGGAAGACCCCTGTGACCTCCCAACTATCCTAATGTTCGGTTATACATCTTTGAAATGATGTTATTTAATGTTTAATCCTGCAATTTATTTAGAATTTAGGACTTATATTTGTACAATATATGATCATGCAAATAGCCTAAAAAGATAGGAGTATTTACACCGTACCGTACGGTAACCTCGGAATCCTAAAGTGTTAGGACTTATAATTGCACAACAGGATTGTGCAAAAGCCTAAAGGTGATATGTGAGGGTTTATGTTGCGCTAAGCAAACCACCTCGAACTCCTATTGGTTATTATTTAAACTAAGGGAAGTAATCAATGTGACTGTGTTTTGATATTGCAAATTCATCTTGAAGTTGTTCCTCGTTGTGCTGCTCACAGTGTTCGCTCCAAAGCTCTTCGTAGTAGCACCTCCGGGTTTAATGTTAATTCCTATATAACCACTAGGTTTTTCTAAACTAAGGTATAGTGTGTATCAAAGTAACAAAGCATGCAGTATAAAAGAAAAGAACAGTAAAATGTACAGTAAAGAGAAAGAACAGTATAGCATGCTAGGAGAAAATTACAACAAACTAGGAAGACAGTATAGCAGACTAGGAAAATAGTATAACATGCATGTTATAAAATGTTGTAATGTAAATCACACCTATAAATTTGGGAAGTCTGTCACTCCTTTAAGCTAGCTATTATTCACTGTATAAATAAAAGAAACGTTGCTTGGAAACTTCGAGAAAATCGACAAATAAATCTACGACGAAAGATTCGGGAAAATTGACGAGTAATAATTTAAATAAAACTATCAAAACCTAGGAACAATCCCGGAGAAAAGACCACGAGTGCTTTGTCCAAAAATTCCAAGAAAAACATATGAAAAAGTCCGAAAAGAGGGAATCTCAAGCACTCGGGTCGGGGTTAGGCTCAAATATATAGATTTGCACTCGAGGGACGTCGAAGGCTACTCGGTCACCCGGATGTATAAAGTCTGTCACTCCACTAGAAGGATATCCTACTGAACCTAACTTAGGATTCCTTAGCCCAAGGTCGGTGATCAACATGTGTACAACCCGAATGTAACATATTTTAAAAATTTAAGTTTTAGCTTGCACATATATTTCAAGCATACAAAAGAGAAGTCTCAATTTTTGTAGTGAAAATATTTTTTATAAATATTGTATATGTTCTAATCAATTTGTTTTATCAATTTTGAAAAAGTATCGTCATCAGACCTAGGACTATCAACAACCTAAGAAGGTACGGGTCCCCCTCTAGTCTTATGTCGGTGAATGATATTTTCATCTTACAGTTCATCAGGTCCCAGAATTGAGTCCTGGTGTTGTAGGATGAGATATCATTCTGCTCTACCACTGGCGTGTCTTTGTCATCATCACCCTATGCCCCAAAATAAAACCGATCTACTTGCGATCTTGTTTGATGGTTTCACATATAGCAAAAGGTTATACATTAGCACTTATGTATCGAAGATAAGCACAGAAAACCAAACCAAGAAACAAGGAAAGAAAAGAATAAAAATTGTGATGGGAGAGAGAAGACCCAAGATCCTTGAATCAATCCTAGAAGGATATCATTTTCTCGCATTTTATAATTGAATCAACTCAGAAAGGGTATCATTTCCAAATGAAAATTTTAAGAATTTCCAAACCCTTCATGAATTCAATTTATATCAAATTCATGATTTCCTGAAATAAAGCTATAAAAGCCTTTTATAAGTCACAAAATAAGAGAGACTAATTAATAGAGGGGGCAACCTTCTAGCCTTCCAGAAAATCATGTCAATATCAAAATCATTTAAATCCAACTTTCATTAAAAGCTTTTCATTTCGCACAAACATGAAATTATCCATATAAAACGACATAAATATTCATAACCAGAGACCACAGAGAGGGACGGCTATCAACCCAACTTATTCCACGAAGAGATCAATAGGTAAGACTCTTCGGTAAAGCAAAAAAGAGGGTAGGGGCTCACAGGTTAGACCAGGAGAGGGAATAGGGCTCACGGGGTAAGGCCAGAAAACGCACAACCAAGCTCCAACTAGCTCACGGGTAGGAGCCAGAACAAGCCAAACCAAACCCTATATAAGAAGCTCACGGCCACAGATGGCAGAGAGGAACCCAACACGACACAAACCCACGGATAGGGGCAAAGAAGAAGGTTTCAAAGGCAGCATAAAGGACCACCATAAGTACTACCATTGTATTATATTTGACATACATAAGAGAGTGAATGGACAAGCTATTATACATCATTGAGATCGAACCCACTTTCATCCCATAAGACGTAACAATGCTCAAACTAAGCATTCCCACATAGCGATAGGTATTGAAATTCATGCATTTTTGGATGACAAACTTGATTACCAATAAAAATCTTAGGAGGAGGAGCATTAAAGAGGATGTCCTAAACAAACGATGCCCAATAAAGGGGTCAAACTGAGCTCGAGGAATGGACCAATCAGTAAGAGATTTCAACCAACATAAATCACCAAAAAGGAGCCCAAACCGAGCCCAAGTAAGGGGCAAACGGAGCCCAGCATAGGGGGCAAACCAAGTCCAAGAAATGGTCCAAACAGTAAGGAATTTCAGCCAACATAAATCACCAAAAAAGGAGCCCAAACCGAGCCCAAGAAAGGGGCAAACCGAGCCCAAGAAAGGGGCAAACCGAGCCCAGCACAGGGGGCAAACCAAATCCAAGAAATGGTCCAAACAGTAAGGGATTTCAGCCAACATAAATCACTAAAAAGGAGAGCCCAAACCGAGCCCAAGAAAGGGGCAAACCGAGTCCAAGAAATGGTCCAAACAGTAAGGAATTTCAGCCAACATAAATCACCAAAAAGGATCCCAAACCAAAGGAGGCAAACCGAGCCCAGCACAAGGGAAAAACCAAACCCCGTAAAAGGTAAAATTCAGCCCAAGTCTACCACAAAAAGAAGTTCTCAAAGGAGCCAAAACCGAAATCCATAAAGGCTCAACACAAAGAAATTTTCCAACACATTTAATCTCCTAAGGAGCCAAAAAACACGTGGCCTATAAAGGCTTAAAGCAAAGGAAACTTCCAACTTATACGCAGCCCCAAATGAGCCAAAAACCGTGGCCGACATAAGGGACAAAACAGATATAATTTCAGCTAAACCGAGTCTAGCTTCAGGTCAAACTGAATCTAGCAAAAGGGAGAAAAAACAGAGAAACATTCCAGGTAGATCAAACTCACCAAATGGGTCAAAACAAAGCCATAAAAATCAAATTTCATAAAGCCTTAGACTTCAAAAATTTCTTGCATCCCAGCATATGTTTTAAGCAGGAATTGATAACAGGAAATAGATAAGTGTAATGAATCCCTAAAGTCAAATATTTCTGAAGATTGAAATGAATTTCAACACTTCCTTAATTCAAAAATAACAATAATAAAAGACTACAGCATTTCATTTCCAACATGTATTCTAATAAGGAGCAGCAAGAGAAGCAAGAAACGAGCCACAAACATAATCTTCCAACTCATAAAAAAAAATCCCAGCATGTATTCTAATAAGGGGCAGCAAGAAAAGCAAGAAATGAGCCACAAACATACTTTTCCAACTCATAAAAAAAATTCCAGCATATATCAATACCTAGACTTCAAAATAAACTAGGTCATTCCTCCATTAACCTTTGCAAGAGGATAGAGATGCCTCAACGTGTCGTCCTAGATAAAATAGAATAAAGAAAAGGAGAAGAATACCTCTTTTCAGTAGATTTAAAATAAAATTGAAAGATAATTCCAGGAAAACCACTCCAAGAGAAATATTTCCCCTAAAAACTTCAAGAAACAGCAACCACGAATGCTCCGCGTCACAATCACCCGAAAATATAGGCTAGAGAGGACTTTCAACAAAATAAACAGCACTCCATGAACACTTACACTCCAAACGCACGAGAAAACAGATCTAGAGAAGATTTTAGAATAGTTTTCTTCCCTAAAAGCCTCCCACAGCAAAACACAACCTCTCCTTTCTCTCCAAAAGTTTTCAATAACCCAACACAGGGAATCTAAGAAGATTTTTTATGAGCAGGGAAGAGGGGGGAAGAATCAGCCACCAACTACCGCTTCATGGCCGAATAGAAAAAGAGGGACATAATCGACAAAATAAAGAGGGAGCGGAGAGCGTACAACCTCGAGGAGGAAAAACGTCGTTCAACTCACCTCCTCACGATTGGAGAGCCGAAAAGTCAAGGGGAAGCTCAAGGAGATGAGTCGCGAGCAAGAACAACAAAGGAAAGTCGTGTGGATCCACCGTGGAACTAAGGCACACGGACAAGAGGGAGACGAGCCGCGGGATCGAGCCCTGAGATGGCTCGAACGAGGGTTAGGCGTGCGGGTGAAAACCTAAATAGGGTTGAGGTTTTAATTAGATTATAATTAATGATATAATTATAAAAATATAAAAAATTTTGAAAAAAAAATTTTGATTTGTCTTTCATTCGTGCGTCGAAAAATAACAAAATTGGTATCTTTTTTGGGTAATTCTGACGTTCCGAATGCGCTGGTGCAGTCCATTTCGTCGTCGAATGTCGTTTTGATGAATTCATCGATTTGCGTCCAAATTTTCTCGTGTCAGAAATATAGTAATATGGGTGTTCTTTCCTACTAAAATTGATGTCTCGGATGCGTTGGCGCAGTCCAATTTATCATCAGAGATTGTTTGGAGAAGTTTGTGTTTTGAACCATCCTTTGGGCTTAATTGAAGTCCTATCTAATGTGAATTAGTGAACTTTGTGCATTTGGTGTGTGTGTGATGATAAAATCGTGATGAGGTTTTCCTGGGGCTTGAGGTCCTATTAGGAACTTCTCCTTGAGTCTCCACACAATGACTCTTAACCGCTCGTCCATAAGACGATGGTTTTGAGACCATAAATGCTACACATCACATGAAAATAGGAGTGTTTTGGAATTTCTAAGGGGACAGGTTTCAATGCTGATTTTCTAAGTTAGTCAATAAGGAACTCCTAGAGCTAGATCCTAGACTCTCGGAAGAAGAAGGAAAGACCTCACAAAAATGAGGTCAATAATATATAATAAATCAATATCATTATATTCTTAAAAGGAGAAAATTTATGAACATAATTAACTTTAACTAATATAATCAAAATAGAATAGAAGGAAATTAGAATTTCGGATTTTCTAAATAAAATTTAGAGGGACTTATATAACACCTAAAGATTTAATGAAAATTGAACAAATGATATCATCAAATCACACAAGCTCTTAAATCAGATTTCTCCTCTGGTTTGCCATAACTCTAGGATTTAGCAAAATCCCGTTGAGAGAAGGATTACGGGATTCGGGAGAGCTGATGCACGTGAGAGAGAGGAAGGTGAGGGTTACCTTCCTTAATGGTTTCGAGTAGGAGCTGAAGGAAGGGAAAGGAAGGTATGACGCGAACCCATTGTTGCCTTCACCACTAGCTCCAAGCACAATTGTACCACAAAGGTTTCAGAAGACAGTTTTGGATGGAACAGAAAGGAGGGGAGGAGATTGCCTACCTAGCTTGATTGACAGAGAGAGAGCAAGAGAGGGAGCTGCTACAGATCAGAGGACTACAACCCCACAAAATAGGCGGTGTGATCTAACGATTCAGGAAGTCGGTAGAAGAATGCAAGAAGAAGAAAAGGAAGTATTTGTAAAATTCAAATAAGGAAATTGGTAAGGCGGCGAGCAAAGAAGGAAAGGAAAAATTTTGCATAAAATTTTGGTATTTACAAAACCCTCAATGAACTTGCCAAGTCATTGGAGAACTCATTGAGAAAATGTAAAATTTTTCAAAACTCAAGTCTGCTCACTCAAGATTATGTATATTCACCCAGGATCAAGAACTACTTGTCAATCCGATGACCTCCTCAAGAGAGACTGGTGCGACTATTTCTCAACATATCAACTGCAAATTGGAGTACTCAATTCTAATAAAATCAAGCCACATGCCTCATAGATTTTCAGCAAATAACCATGATAGTGCTTCGTAATTAATGCAACTCAATATGTAGAATTTCTTTTAGCACTCATATATCAATCCAAGCCTATAAATAAGTGGCTGAGCCTAGGGTTACGCAATTTCACATAACCTTACAAATTTTTTTATAATTGAAACTCGTTATTATAAAATCCCAGACTTTCTGATTCTACATCCCATCTTATTCTCCCTCCTTTTTGCATTGTATGCACTAGTAAGATTCTATTATAACCAACTGACAATTTTGGATCCAACAGGACCTACAACTTTACTTCATATCTCTTTAATCAAAAGCAACAAAATATCTCAATAATGAACACAGCATCTGCGATCAGATCATCAGACAGAATTATGTAAGGATCGCTCCAAACACGAATTAGCTTGCATGCATTATACGACACAGTCAGCAATTCAGCCACAGATCTCGAAACGAAACAAACATACGTTGATGCTATAGCTTATTTTACCAATTTGCTACGCGAGTAATGAACAAATAACAGAATAAAACAACAAGGAATAGTGAAGAGAAGGAAGCCGAGAAACCTAAATTCATTGCATTGAGGGCTTTAGGGCGATCGAGGGTGATGACAGCGACGCCATTGGGGAAGATAGTTCCCTTGACGAAATCTTCTGCATCGTTTGCCATGAAAGAGAGAGATGGGGGTGAATAGCAGCGTCTTGGGGTGAATGAGCAGGGGCTTAAAGGACGAAGGACAGTCCATGGAGCGTATCCTAGATGTACGAGCGGCGTCAATAACGTGAGCGACCGGGAAACAATCCTCATGTTCACTCTTACCCTCAAGAGTACTGATTTATCACTATTTTAATGAGGGGGTGTCATGTAATCAATAGTCTTACCGTGGTGCCTACGTGGCACCCCCTCATTGGAGTACTGATGCATCAGTACTCCTGAGGTAATATTTTTTCGTTGACTCGCGGGGACATTGGTTTTCGTTCCCGCCAATGGTGTGCGGTTGGAAGAGAACCAAATATGTAATTAGGCTAATCACACTTCTAACTTGAGCTATTGCACAATTTTTTTTATTACTCTTGGTTCAAGTCTCTTGAATCTTAATTTGTCAAATGTGTAATTAGGCTAATCACACTTCTAATTTGAGCTATTACACAATTTTTTATTACTCTGGGTTCAAGTCCCTTGAATCTTAATTTGTCTTTGACACCTAATGAATAGGGCCTGAAACATGGCTAACAGAGTCTGTGTGCATAGTAATGAAGAGTGAAATGAGAGAATTACATAATATTTTATTTATGAAATTGGTGAAGTTAAGTTTATGCCCCTACTTAATTTTGATTGCACTAGTTTTGATAGATATTTCACTCTTCTAGGCCAAGGCCTTATTGCTCTCGGGATTGGCCAGCTTGGCTTGTTAAGACTTCATGGAGCTTTGCTGGTCAATTAGATTTGGTAGGTGTTGTTGATTGACTGTGTTATTAAAATATTGGAGGATGTGCAGTTGGGGAACAAGTGACTCGGTTTATGTTGTCGGAGGAAATGCTAGACTCATAGACGTTGTCGGTTGGCTTGTCTTCTAGTTGCTAGAAACCGATAGAACTAGTCGGCTATGTCTTGACTAGTTGTGAAGTTGGCACAATGGTCGTCAGCCCTTGATACTCGTTGAAGAGCTCTCATTGACAGAGCGAAGATGGGTTGTCAGAAAAAATCATCATAATCTAATAGTTAGTTTGTCCTTATATTAAGAGATTTTAAGGGGAAGTTATAGGTCGTCCCTAATGTAGTCATAAGATCTGAGGGATTGGTCTCTTCTTTGGGCTTGATTGCATTGAAGTGCTAGGTTTGGAAAATCATTTGTCAAGTGATTGGGTGAGCTACCTATGTCGTGTGACATGCTAATTTTTATAAAAATTGGCTTTAAGTTTGGTTCGTCTGGTCGGGCATCTGGAGTCCCCCAGGTCTTTTGTTGATGAGTCCACCTTTCATATTCATTTTCCCTCCTGAACTGTCGGATCTCCTCGAGATTCATGTTGGCATAATTTTTGTATACATATTTAGTTCCTCAATTCTATTCTTGAAATTCGGGTTGTGATAATAACAAGAGAATTTAATGCACAATATTAAACTTCGTTTATGGCTATTCAATGATTCAATAATTTAAATTTCTAGATTGTGCCTTCAATTTCTATAAATAGGGCATGAGGAATTGGCTTTTGTGTCTTCTCTAAACTCAATGTGTCACCATAATGAACAAATCTGCTTTGAAGTCCAATCTTTACAGCAAGGTAGCATACTTCGAGGTCTTCAGAGAAATGAGAGGGGAATCCCTCCCAGAGGGTGAAAGAGCAAGAAATTGGCAATGAGGAAGAAGAAGAGGCCTGATTTGGAGGATCAGGGTTGTCAGACTAGTTTCGGGACCACCCATGAGAAAAAGATGTGGGTTGAGGAAGGAGTTCGATCAGACGATCCAACAGTAGATCTATCAGCCATGCCTGCAAAAAATAAACTTTATCTTCTGGTCATATCAGCCAGAAGCGATTAGTGCTTTGGTGTAGTCCAATGCACAGGGGGTTGCTGACACTAACCCGTTGTCGCTTGTGACACAAGTGAAGGTTGGTGAGGAGGAGGCATCATTTTACGCATCTGAGTGGGATCAAAATTTTGGTATGATGAATTTCAATCTTGCTTAGCCTATTTCTAGTTTTTTCTGACTTTTCTCTTTATTTTGCTTTCTAGTGAAGCTCATCCGACTATTACAACCATAATCATTAATTCGCCCTCGACGGAGGTTGGTGTCGATTAAACCATGAACCTGTCAGTTGTGGATCAAAACCAGGTTGAGGAAGGTTGACTTCCAGACGAGGCTGGAGGTGCTAGGCATCCTACCATCCTAGGGGAGGCAACCGACGAGTGTCAAATATCCACTAGATGGTAGGGGAAGTAGTTGCGCAAGGTAGAAGACTCATTTTCCCGGGCGACCGGATTTTCGTAGGGCAAAGAGATGCATGGTCTGTTTGCACGAGTTAAGAATGTAGATCGATTAGAGGGAGAGGTGGTCGTCCTCCATGCTCAGATGAACACCCTCCACATTGGGATGGTCACCCATTGCCAAAAAAAAAGCTACACTTCCCATGGAGTAGGTGGTCATTAGTGAGGCATCCTCCGTCTTTCATGTTCATGCAAATATAGAAAGGGTAGATATGTTTAGATTAGGGTGAGAGGAATTCTATAAAAGGATGCTTTGGCGAGGATATGTCTTAACTAAAGCGGCGAGTGATAATTTCATTAACTTTTTTCCTCTCATAATAGCTGTCGAGTTGTATCTGTAATTATTTTTATGAAATAAAATTTATATTTTTTTGTGTCGATTTATGTGTTCGACGTGACACACTGCTTTGTTTTGAGAGGGGTAAATGACATCCTTACCCACTATATGCATTGTATATAAGATATACTTATGCGTTAAACTTCTTTACTCACTTTACGATTGAATTGGTAATTTGATTGTTAAAAATTTATTGCAACCTAGAAATCCTTACCCACATTCTCAATGTTGAAAAGAAATATTGCTACCAAGGGAGAACGATCCTTTGAGGGTTGTGGAATTCCTAGGATTTTCGCATGATTTATTTTACAAAACTGTAATAGGAAAAGACTAATGAGTATTTTACCATGATTGTCAATAAAATTGTTGAACTTTTGGATAACTTAAGGTTTAAAGAGATATACTAATTGAAAAGAATATTGTGTCCAAAATTTAAAAACAAAAACACATAAATCTTTTTTAATATACTGCTTACTTTAATTTTAAAGATTAAGCATGATAATTAGATAAATCTTTAAGCTTGTTTAACTGGTATTTGACCTATTATAAGAATTAAAATAGTCAATGTGGGCTTGATAACTCATATTATAATTTACATACTACCTAATTGACACATGCACTAACATGAAGGTGTGTGTATATGCACATCACACATCAAATCTATGATTAGGAGTTTTTATTATATGAATTTTTTTTTTCTTTTCATTATCATTTTCATTCTTCTAGTGAACATATCATTAATTTATTTTTTGGAATTACATAGAAACCAATCTCCATGGGATAATATCTTTCACGTGATTTTTTTACTCGTGAAATTATGTAGTATTCCGTGTTACAAATCTTATACTGATATCTTATAACAATAATCTTTTAATAGATGTATTTTTATTGAAATAATAATAATAATAATTATTATTATTATTATTATTATTATTATTATTATTACCACAACTATTATTTAATAAGAGGACATTTATCAATATTGTTTATCACAATACTTTGCAAAGGATTTTATATTTTATTTGGGAGACTTTCCATTCAATTTTATAACTTCCTAAATATTTTAGCATCCTACTAGTATTAAGGTAGATTTGTTGATTTCTTTATGGGCGGAGAATAACTTCATAACATGAAGCCCTATGAAAATCTAAGGGTGAAAGGCTTGATGGGAGATTATTTATAAAAAAAAGGTTCAGGATATTGTAAATATTTTATAGATAATGAGTGATAAAGCCTAATGGGCTCTTTCACTTATATC
>JXCR01096637.1:22223-37782 GCA_002079205.1 Phalaenopsis hybrid cultivar | reverse complement strand
CACAAAGCGCAGCGGGCCAATTAAATGAAGAAAAGGTATGTACATTCTTGCCAAAGGTGTAAAGTCCTTTGAATACACTAAAATTGCTGGAAGGAAAGAATAAATTTGATAATAAATAATTTATATACAATTGATTAAAAGGGGTAGAAGACTCCCCGGTTCCAAAGTTCAAAATATCATTCCTCATTTGGCGGGCATCCACACCACATGATGGAACTTTATTCCACTTTGGCACTTCTCCTCTTTTTGGCATGCCGATCAAAAGGGCAACTTCATCAGGATTTATTCTCAGATCTTTCTCACCCATTATGAATACCATTCTTTCATGTTGCCAACATTGCAGTATTTGCAGTGTCAGGACATTGTCTTGGGGATAAGGTGGAAGAGCAAAGAACTAATCAACAATCGTCATTTTCAGCTCATTCATGATGTCGTCAGATATGTCAGGCTTGACTTTATCGAGCACATCTCTCACTACGGACGACCGACATCTACAACTCATGGACTTTGGGTTCACAAACCTACATTAAACAAAATAATGCAAAATAATATTAGGTATATTCAGGTAGTATAAATGGAATTATTATAATATTATTTAGATATTATTCAAATTTTTATTCAATTGTTTAAATGAATTTCAGGTTTTATTCAATCTTCTTCAAGTATTACTTGGGTAATATTTTGGTAATATTTAGGTAGTGTTAAGTAGTGTTAGTTTGGTATTATTTAGGTAATATTCAGGTAATATTTCAGTAGTGTTGGTTTGGTATTATTATTAAAATTAATGTTTTATTCGAGTGTTATTCTGGTATTATTATGGAAATATTGAGTGAACTTGTGATTTGTTACTCAAAAACACCAAGTATGAGCTAAAATACTACTCAAATATTACTCAAATAATACTCAAGTATTACTCAAATACTACTCAAATATTAGTGTTAAGTAGTGTTAGTTTGGTATTATTTATGTAATATTCAGGTAATATTTCAGTAGTGTTGGTTTGGTATTATTAATAAAATTTAGGTTTTATTCTTGTATTATTATGCTAATATTGGGTGAACTTGTAATTTATTACTAAAAAACAACAAGTACTACTTTAATACTACTAAAATACTACTCAAATATTACTCAAATACTACTAAAATACTACTCAAATATTACCCGAAAACAGTCACTCTGAATTAAATACCTGAGTGATTGTTACTCAAATACTACTAAAAAATTACTCCAATACTATATGGATGAATTTCTACACTCTGTTAACATTTTTGTCAATAAAAGTAGAACCTGCAAAATAAAATTTACATGGATGAACCCTCTTGAATTTCCTTCTTCTTATGCCCTTTCGCTTCATTTCTCTTGCGTTTATCACTCTCCATTGTCGATTCCTCTTCATTCTCCATTATCAACGGCTCTTTGGTCTCAATTCTCTTATGACTCTTTTTGGTTTCCATGTACATGGGCTCGGATTCCATCTTCCTAAGAAGCAATCACGATTTTACTTCGACCGGCGAACAACAAAAAATCCTCAGCTTTTCTAAATCCAAAACCCTAAACGGTTTTTGAATGAATGAAGGTACTCTGCGGGCTCGGACGACGTTTAGCTTTCTGTTGATCTGACATTTTAGTGAAGCACACGATTTAATTTTTCGGTGCTTTGGGCCGGGCTCGGGTCGGGTCGCGCCGTAGGAAATGAGAAATTTTATTTTTTAAATTGTGGGTTTGCATTTCCATGTGTCTTATTTTCATTAGACACCACATGAAGACTTGCATGCAGTGTCCGCACAGAATAAGCGCTAGTCTTTGAGAGTGGTGGTCGATCAACCTCTGTTGAGAGAATCTCAGGTTGATGTGTGAGTTTATTAGGGCTTAGATCTCTATCCAGTGTTCATTAGCGTGGGCGTCTGTCTTTTATTGGACTGAGTGGCTCTTTGCTAATCAGACAGGCTTTTAATTAGTTAGCAGTCCTTTGGTCAACTGGCAGTATTCAGCCGGTTGGCTTCGTGTGTGCTAGTATCCTTTCGTCAAAATGATGATCCTCATCTTTTCCCTTCTAATCTAGATCATTTGATCCCCTCAAGGTTCATGTTGATAAACTTTTTGTATACATATTAGTTCCTCCAATTAAATTGCTCCTTGAAGGTCGTGCTAAGATAAAGACAAGGGAACTAATCCAAAATTGAGCCATCATTTCACCAAGCTCATACATAGGCTCGATTTTATAACAAATTGAACTAAGGAGGAGCTTCACAAGATCACCACAAATGTGTCTGTCAAACCCAATTGAAGTCAAACCTCTAAGGTATGTTTTGCAAACACTAAAAATAGTCTCAGGTTTGATCTTTTATGAAGAAAAGTATTACACCATGCTTCATTAGCCATATAGATGCGTTTTTCTAAGTGCAATGAAGCTTTAAAAACAAATTTCGTTAGATTTGGTGAAGGATCCAAACATATCTTATGGTTTAAATATGAAGGGTTATAAGTTAATCGTCCAATTGGAACGATAATTTGATGTCGCTCATTTCCGTGTATCGGAAATAAACAACATCGATTAAGTCAAACCGCGAATCTATCCATACAAAGAAGATTTAAACCATGGGCCTCCTTAGCACCCATGTGGAAAGCGTTCTGTCGCGTGGACTTCAGAGCTGCCGAGGAAGGACGTGGCGCCGCATTGGATAAATAGGAAAATAGGGATTTTTTTATTTATTTAAATCCAAAAAAAACTTAATAAACTTCAAAAATTTATTTTTTTCTAGAAAAAATCACAAAAATAAATAGAAAATACCCAGAATTTAGTAGTCTAAGGAGAAAATAATAAAAATAAAATTGAAAATAATTAACTTGTATTTAATTTTAAATTTATTAAATACTCTCTGATGTATTTTAATTATTAAAAATTATGTATTAATCCAAATATTATGAAATTTGCATGGATTATTCCCAATACCCTTTAGAATCCTCTCTGATTTTGTAAGATAAGGGGATAAATTTAAAATGAAAAAGGCCTATTTTCCATCACTTTTGTAATTATTTTTAAAAATAATTATAAAAAAATCAAAAAATTAAAAATTAAAAATGGATATTGGATAGAAAAACTTAGCTTGATAAAGTTAACCTCAAAATTACAATTGTTAGTCCCTAAAAATTTTTAAATGAAAATTTAGAGATCTAGGGGGTAGGATGGTAAAAAAAAAAAAGAAAGTGGAAAATAACACTTTAGCACAAAATAGACTCTAACCCTAGGAGGCTAATATCATTGTCATACCTGACCATGCTCACACACATCTGCGATTAGGGTTTGGTCTAATCTGGAACAAGTATTGAGCTCAATCAATTTGAACTTAACCCAATTAGATTAGACCCAACTTATAAACTAGTGGCTAACCAAACTTGAGCCAAACCTTATGCGTTGGTTATAGTCACATTAGAATCAACTAAGTCTCATACGTTGAGATTAAGTCTTACCTAAATTAGGCTTTATTAACCTTTAAATCTTAATTAGTTCTAAACCATCTTAGAACTAATTAATTTATTAAGCCTTACCTAAATTAAGTTTAATTAATTTTTAATACCTAATTAAATCTAATCCATCTTAGAACAAATTAATTTATTAAGCCTTACCTAAATTAGGCTTAATTAACCTTTAAATCTTAATTAGTTCTAAACCATCTTAGACCTAATTAATCTATTAAGACTTACCTAAATTAAGCTTAATTAACCTTTAAATCCTAATTAGGTTTAATCCATCTTAGACCTATTAATATATTTATCCTTACCTAAATTAGACTTAATTAACATTTAAACCCTAATTAGGTCTAATTCGTCTTAGACCTAATAAATATATTTAGCCTTACATAAATTAGAATTAATTATCCTTCAAACCTTAATTAGATCTAATCCATCTTAGACCTAATTAATATATCTAGCCTTACCTATATTAGGCTTAATTAACTTTTAAACCCTAATAAGGTCTAATCCATCTTAGAACTAATTAATCTTTTAGCCTTACCTAAAATTAGGCTTAATTAACCTTTAATCCTAATTATGTCTAATCCATCTTTGACCAAGTTAATCTATTGAGCCTTATCTAAATTAGGCTTAATTAAGGTTTAAACTCTATTAGGTGTAATTCATCTTATATGTAGTTAATTATTAAACATTACCTAAATTAGGCTTAATATACATTTAAACGCTAATTAGGTCTAATCCATCTTATACCTAATTAAGCTATTAAGCCTTATCCAAATTAGGCTTAATTAACCTTTAAACCTAATTAGGTCTAACCTATATTAGACTTAATTAAATAATTAATTTTCACTTAAATTTAACTTAAATAACCTATAAACCTAATTAGGTTTAACCTCTATTAGACATATTTAACCTATTAAGTCTTACTTAAGTTAGACTTAATAAACCTTAACCCTAATTTGGTTTTACCCATAATGGACCTAATTAACTTATTAGGTCTTACTTAAATTAGACTTAGTCAATCTTTAACATTGCTTAAGGTAATTTAAATTATACCATTCTTAACCTTAGGTTTAACCTAAATTGAACGCAAGTCAACTTAAACCTTAGGTTCAACCCAATTGAACCTAAGTCAACTTAAACCTTTGGTTCAACCTAAATTGAACTTAAGCCAACCTAAACCTTAGGTTCAACCTAAGTTGAACATAAGTTTGAACCAAAGCCATATGTCTAACTTAATTTAGACATAATTCAAGTTGAACCTTCTTCAGGTCTAAATTAATCTAGACCTAACCTAAGACTAATCTAGTTTAGACTTGGTTCAAATTAAATTCCTTTTAGATCTAGCCTAATCTAGATATAACCTAAGTTTAACCTAACTAAGACTTAATTCAAACTATATTTGGATTTGGTCTAAGTCTAAGTTAACTTGGATCTAGACCAAATCAAATGAACTATCGGGTCAACCCAACTTAAGTCAAGCTAACTCAAATTAATTAAACCATTGAGATAGCACAATCCAACTTGGTTTATCTCTATCTTTGGGTCAGCCCGACCCTAGTCGGATTAACCCAATTTGAGATTCTACTTTAAATTTGATCTAAGCCTTAACCTTAGATTAATCAAGGATTAATTTAAGTCTAACCTAACTCAGACTTACAGAAAACTTAAGTCTAAATTAATTCAAACCTCATGTAAGCCTAATTAACTTAAACTTAATATAACCTAGAGGTTTAAATTGAATTAGTTCAGCTTAACCTGATGTATTCTTAAAATATGGGTTAATCCTATTAACATGTGGTTGGTTTAGTGAGTTTAAAGATAACTCAAAGGAAAATCAACCTAATCTCAGTTAACTTGATTTATTTTGAATCTCACTTTAGATCAGTTCAACCAACACAAACTAATAATACTCCATGAATTTTTGTGCCCATGTCCCGTATAGATAGGTTCAAGAGTGCTCTATCATTTTGGCCCTCCTTCAGTGAACTTCAACCATCATCATGTCTGGCATGAGGGCTCAGGGTCACTTCAATAAAGATATCTTCTCCTGTTTCTTGATAAAATGAGTGCTTCGCCTCTTCTTATGAGTGGAAGATTGAAGAAGAGGAAATAACCTGAACTTAATATGCACAATCAGGTGGAGTTTTTGGGAGACCCTGGTGATCATCAACAAGAGAAAACCTTGAAGGATAATGAGGGTAGACACAATGTACAGACCACTGCAAAACTAGCTCTACTGGCTAGTGTTGCTGGCCCTGGAGCTCCTGGTGCTCCTGGTGCTTTGGAACAATCTAGGGCACCAATAGAAGTGGAGGTTGAGTTGTAGCCAGTGGCATGGGAAATAATTAGCACCCCATCATTAATTGGTGAGGAGTATATATGNATTAACTTTTAAACCCTAATAAGGTCTAATCCATCTTAGAACTAATTAATCTTTTAGCCTTACCTAAAATTAAGCTTAATTAACCTTTAATCCTAATTATGTCTAATCCATCTTTGACCTAGTTAATCTATCAAGCCTTATCTAAATTAGGCTTGATTAAGTTTTAAACTCTATTAGGTGTAATTCATCTTATATGTAGTTAATTATTAAACATTACCCAAATTAGGCTTAATATACATTTAAACGCTAATTAGGTCTAATCCATCTTATACCTAATTAAGCTATTAAGCCTTACCCAAATTAGGCTTAATTAACCTTTAAACCTAATTAGGTCTAACCTATATTAGACTTAATTAAATAATTAAATTTCACTTAAATTTGACTTAAATAACCTATAAAGCTAATTAGGTTTAACCTCTATTAGACATATTTAACCTATTAAGTCTTACTTAAATTAGACTTAATAAACCTTAACCCTAATTTGGTTTTACCCATAATGGACCTAATTAACTTATTAGGTCTTACTTAAATTAGACTTAGTCAATCTTTAACATTGCTTAAGGTAATTTAAATTATACCATTCTTGACCTTATTGAACCCAATTCAACTTAAACCTTAGGTTCAACCCAATTGAACCTAAGTCAACTTAAACCTTTGGTTCAACCTAAATTGAACTTAAGCCAACCTAAACCTTAGGTTCAACCTAAGTTGAACATAAGTTTGAACCAAAGCCATATGTCCAAATTAATTTAGACATAATTCAAGTTGAACCTTCTTTGGGTCTAATTCAATCTAGACCTAACCTAAGACTAATTAAGTTTAGACTTGGTTCAAATTAAATTCCTTTTAGATCTAGCCTAATCTAGATATAACCTAAGTTTAACCTAACTAAGACTTAATTCAAACTATATTTGGATTTGGTCTAAGTCTAAGTTAACTTGGATCTAGACCAAATCAAATGAACTATCGGGTCAACCCAACTTAAGTCAAGCTAACTCAAATTAATTAAACCATTGAGATAGCACAATCCAACTTGGTTTATCTCTATCTTTGGGTCAGCCCGACCCTAGTCGGATTAACCCAATTTGAGATTCTACTTTAAATTTGATCTAAGCCTTAACCTTAGATTAATCAAGGATTAATTTAAGTCTAACCTAACTCAGACTTACAGAAAACTTAAGTCAAAATTAATTCAAACCTCATGTAAGCCTAATTAACTTAAATTTGATATAACCTAGAGGTTTAAATTGAATTAGTTTAGCTTAACCTGATGTATTCTTAAAATATGGGTTAATCCTATTAACATGTGGTTGGTTTAACGAGTTTAAAGGTAACTCAAAGGAAAATCAACCTAATCTCAGTTAACTTGATTTATTTTGAATCTCACTTTAGATCAGTTCAACCAACACAAACTAATAATACTCCATGAATTTTTGTGCCCATGTCCCATATAGATAGGTTCAAGAGTGCTCTATCATTTTGGCCCTCCTTTAGTGAACTTCAACCATCATCATGTCTGGCATGAGGGCTCAGGGTCACTTCAATAAAGATATCTTCTCCTGTTTCTTGATAAAATGAGTGCTTCGCCTCTTCTTATGAGTGGAAGATTGAAGAAGAGGAAATAACCTGAACTTAATATGCACAATCAGGTGGAGTTTTTGGGAGACCCTGGTGATCATCAACAAGAGAAAACCTTGAAGGATAATGAGGGTAGACACAATGTACAGACCACTGCAAAACTAGCTCTACTGGCTAGTGTTGCTGGCCCTGGAGCTCCTGGTGCTCCTGGTGCTTTGGAACAATCAGGGGCACCAATAGAAGTGGAGGTTGAGTTGCAGCCAGTGGCATGGGAAATAATTAGCACCCCAACATTAATTGGTGAGGAGTATATATCAACAACCTCTATCCTTTGGGGCCAAACACTTGTTATGAAGTGTTGTGACTAATTTTTTGTTCTTTAAATCTCTTTCATACTATCCTTTTGGTGCATGTCTCCAAACGTTGATGGATTTCAAGGGAGGCTTGCCTTTGTTAGGTGTTGATGTTGCTCCGGTTGTTGACCTTGTGGCGAAAATCCAAGGGTAGATTAGGGGTGATCGACAACCGATTGGAGATTGTGAGAGACACGTGACCAATCCTTTAGGGATTTTTCAAGAGGTAAGTGGTGGTTGCTTGGCATTATCCTTGAGATCCCTTGGGCTTCAGATTGATGATGTGGCTAATTACTTCACACAGATGCTGTCAATGAATCTATGCGAGAGTTGCAAACTTNGTGAGAGACACGTGACCAATCCTTTAGGGATTTTTCAAGAGGTAAGTGGTGGTTGCTTGGCATTATCCTTGATATCCCTTGGGCTTCAGATTGATGATGTGGCTAATTACTTCACACAAATGCTGTCAGTGAAGCTATGCGAGAGTTGCAAACAAGTGTTAAGAGGATGGAAGGGGAGATTGCTCAATTTAGTGGTGAGACGTTATCTATTTGAACAAAGTTGTTGGCCACTTTCCATGAATCAAATCCATAATGAGATTAAATTGGTGGACCAATTTAGGCTAGAGGGAGAAGTTGTATTCAGGAGCTTGCTTCAACGAGGCTTTGTCTCCGCTGAAGCGGTAGAAGACTCCTTTATAAAATATTTTATTTAGACTGACCTTTGTAAATATTTATATTTTTTNTTCCATGAATCAAATCCATAATGAGATTAAATTGGTGGACCAATTTAGGCTAGAGGGAGAAGTTGTATTCAGAATCTTGCTTCAGCGAGGCTTTGTCTCCGCCGAAGCGGTAGAAGACTCCTTTATAAAATATTTTATTTAGGCTGACCTTTGTAAATATTTATATTTTTGTAAATAAAATTTAAATGTTTCCTCAAACCATGTCTAATGTATGGTGTGAATTCTATCAATGTGCTTCTCAACATATCAAAGTGTAATGTCTCTTTAAATTTTGCTCTCAATCCCTATAAATGGGTCTGAGTGTAGAAATTTTTGCTACACTAAACTCTTCTCCGTCCAAGCTCTTTCTTCTCTCATTCCTTCCTTCTCTTCCCTCCCTTGTGATGGCTTCTAGATTCTTCCCTAAGCTTTTCGACATGATTTTTGTAAGTGAGGTGACCACATTGATCGCAGAAGATGTGGCCAACCTAAAGGTTGATTTAGTGTTTGACTCAATGGTGAAACTTTAGTTGGCGAGGAATCAGGATCAAACAATTGATTGCTTTGAGAATAATCCTGTGTTCTACTGTGATTAAATTTTTTGTGTACTTGGTTACCACTATGCACGGAGTTGTGGGCTATGTTCAATTATTGTAGAATTATCCCTGCTTAGATTCGTCCTAACTCTATAGTAGTGATAATGACCTATGTGGTCTTATGCCATTGGTTGGAGATCCCTTGGTCAACGAACCTCTTCATTTACATGTTTGCTTTTAGGGTTAGCCGAGATGGTATTGTTCAAGTCTCGACCAGTTATAAGTTCCAATTGTTGGGCCTAAAAAATAAAATTAAGGAATAGAAGATGTTTTTTTGGTCGGATCCTGCTTGGGCAAATGGGGATCATAATCATTTTGTTAGATGCGATGGAGATTAAAGCGAAAGAGCTTATTGAGGTATCCAGCTATTGACAGTACTAGTATCAAAGGCTGACTATTTTTAGTTCCAAAAAATTTTGATCCTATGATCAAGAAACTCTAAGAGGCATTGGGCATCAAAGAAGTTGAAATTGAGGCAATTGCCTTCAGGAGAAAACCACAAACAAAATTCTCTCAGTCAAAGGTGATTCACCTTAAAATTACCTATTTTTAATTTACATTTCATGATTATTTTATGCATATTTTTTATGATATTACACTTTAAAGGAAGGTATTTTGCATGTTTTTGTTTTTAAGTACAAGGAATGGATTTTTGAAGAAAATGAAGCAAAAACAATGCAATTTGGAACAAAATCGAACAGGGAAGAAAATTACGATGTGACACATTTTGAAGTCTTTTTCTATGCTTAACCTTCTTCATATTTATCATATATTTTTGAAAAAAATACTCTTTAAGGAAATGTTGTTTTCAGGTATACCAATCTGGAGGCAACGAAGCCAAAAACGGGGCGAAATGGAGTTAAAATGGAGTGAAACAGAGTGAAATGGTGTAGCTGCGCATAGGGTGGAACTATAACACCCAAACTTGCACCATAGAACTAGTCTCGGCTAGAAATAGAAGCTATAACACTAATTCTAGCGCTATCGCACCCGAGATGATTTTTGATGATTTCGGGTCATTCTGAGATTTTCTGGAAGCTTCTAGACAACTTGCATGCCCCATGGAGTGATTCAATGAATCTAGATACTTTGAAAATCTTTTTGATGAAAAGATGTGTCTCTTGGAGTGAAGGGGTGTGTCTTTTAGAAAAAAGAAGTGTTTGGCTTCTCTTTAAATAGAGGGGCTTGACGCCTCTCATGCGGGGAGATTAGAGAAGTTTTAAGAGAAGTAACTAGGAAGTGTTTTAGGAGGATTTTGGTGTGAGTATGGAGATGTAGATTTCCATAATTTTTGGAGAGATTTGTGAGGGATTTTAAGAGATATGAGCAAGGAAGTATGAGTGGTGCATGTAAATATANTCTCTTGGAGTGAAGGGGTGTGTCTTTTAGAAAAAAGAAGTGTTTGGCTTCTCTTTAAATAGAGGGGCTTGAAGCTCTCATGCGGGGAGATTAGAGAAGTTTTAAGAGAAGTAACTAAGAAATGTCTTAGGAGGATTTTGGTGTGATTATGGAGATGTAGATTTTCATAATTTATGGAGAGATTTGTGAGGGATTTTATGAGATATGAGCAAGGAAGTATGAGTGGTGCATGAATCGGTAAGAGACTTTGTTGGAGAGATTATTCTTCTTTCTTTCAGAGGGAAAAAGCTAAGTATTGTATTATTCATTATCTTGTAAATATTGTAAACACTTTTTAGTGGATTTTATTTGATTTAAATGAAGTTTTCTATGGTGTTTTATCCATGCTTCCTAAGTAGTTTTCCTTACTCTTTTCTTTTAATATGAAGTAGTGGCATGTGTAAGAAAATTTGTATCATGATAAAATTATTTTTATTTTCATATGATGAGTGATATCTCCTTTGCTTTATTGACATAGCTTAAGTGGCAATAAGTTATATTAAAATTAGTTGCATGTGAAACTAAGACTCAGGAGAGAAGTGATCTTGCAACTTGAGTGCACTCACATTGACCAGTTGGCGAATAAAATAGTTTAGATGACAATGCAACCTTTTAGGAAATATAATTTAATGATCTATTTCTATTAGATGATTCTATGTGACAGATAGTTGCATAAAACTAATAGAATAGTAAGCATACATTTACACTCAAAAGAGGGTAGGTAGACATATGTTCCTTGTTGACACATACTTTATTACTTAATTCTATCAATCCTTTTATTGCTTATGCCATTATCTTCAGTTTAATTTTCTTTGACAATGAAATAGACGCATGTTCAAGAATTTAGATTTGCTTAGAAATTCTCTTATTTTATTAATCTGATAGTATTTTTACTAGCTTTTAGTTGAGTTTGCAAATTGATCACTTGTGAGATTAAAATCTATTGCAAAACATAATGACTCGGAAGGGCTATGATTTTACCCAATTAGTGAGTACCACACTTGTCTTTTGAAAGAGCCATTATGATTGTTCAAGGGGGGAGTGCAAATGGATAGGGAGATATGTTTTGATGGTCATAAAATTAATGTTTCTAGGGTGACCGGCTAGATTCTTTATCAATTCAGTCTAGAGTTTAGATTATGAGAATCCCTAGTGGGTCTTATAGAGAGAGTATAGTGGGTATCTGAAAGTGAGTGGCCAAAATCTATTCAGCGCTACTACACAAGTTGGTGAAAAACTCTAGGTAGCACCGGGAGGGAGTCAAGAATAGGTATGCTCCTATTTGTCACTGACAATATTATATTTTAAACATTTCATTCCTACAACTTATTTAGGTCATTGCACGAGAAGCTTAGTTTTTAACATCTCAAAATTCTCCAAACCAATTTATCCAAAAGTTATCTTTATATCCAGAAAAGTTATCTTTATATTTAAGATTTTCATTTAAAAGTAGTTGTTAGAAAAATCACTTTAATCGACATTCCAAACTAAGGCTTGATAGTAGTAGACTAGAATTAGCCTAAGGTACTTCTTGCCTCGCTTCTCTGTGGGATCGATATAGGGGTCTTAAAAGAAAATCCTATATTACTTGAAATGATACATATACTTGCGTAGTACTCCTAGTGTGTAAACTTTTTTCAAATTTTATAACATTTAGATTTTACACACTAACTACTAAATATAAATTAATTNATGAAGTAGTGGCATGTGTAAGAAAATTTGTATCATGATAAAATTATTTTTATTTTCATATGATGAGTGACATCTCCTTTGCTTTATTAATCTAATAGTATTTTTACTAGCTCTTAGTTGAGTTTGCAAATTGATCACTTGTGAGATTAAAATCTGAGAATCCCTAGTGGGTCTTATAGAGAGAGTATAGTGGGTATCTGAAAGTGAGTGGCCAAAATCTATTCAGCACTACTACACAAGTTGGTGAAAAACTCTAGGTAGCACTGGGAGGGAGTAAAGAATAGGTATGCTCCTATTTGTCACTGACAATATTATATTTTAAACATTTCATTCCTACAAATTATTTAGGTCATTGCACGATAAGCTTAGTTTTTAACATCTCAAAATTCTCCAGACCAATTTATCCAAAAAAGTTATCTTTATATCCAGAAAAGTTATCTTTATATTTAAGATTTTCATTTAAAAGTAGTTGTTAGAAAAATCACTTTAATCGACATTCCAAACTATGGCTTGATATTAGTAGACTAGAATTAGCCTAAGGTACTTCTTGCCTCGCTTCTCTGTGGGATCGACTTAAAAGAAAATCCTATATTACTTGAAATGATACATATAGTTGCGTAGTACTCCTAGTGTGTAAACTTTTTTCAAAATTTTATAACATTTAGATTTTGCACACTAACTACTAAATATAAATTGGTTAAGTTTTTGGTCATCTTCTGGAAGCTAAATTACTGTGTAATTGCAGGACGGACCAAATTTTTGGCACAGTTGACAGGAAGGATTTGGTAAGATCTTTTAGGAAGATTATGAATCATAAAAGACTCCATGAATTGATGGTAGAAATGTCGAATCGAGAATATAATGAATATTCATATTTTGATTATAATCTTAGTAAAAAACCCTCAATTATCAAGAAAATTTCATTTAGACAATGGATTGAAACTAGCCATGAGATATATAATTCTTATTCTAATTATTACAACCCAGATTAGAATAATTATTCAAATTTTAACTAGAATAATAAATTTGGAGGAGAAAACCAATTGTGTGAAGATAATCAATTTAATGTGACATGTAATTGGAATAGTAAGGACGACTTTAATGATATAATTTCTTTTCCTTTTAGATTTAACTCCAACCCATAGGATGAGGAGAAGGAATAACTGATAGAAGAGGTTGTGATTCAAATGGCGATTTAGTTGGAAAGTCAATGGGTCGCAATAAGGAATATAAAAATCTAACTAAGGCAGATTATTATTTCAATTAACTGTTACCCCCCTGTGATTTTACTTAGTGACCCTAAGATAAACCTTGAGGAAAAAAATGGTGAAAAAGATAAAGCTATCCAACTATGCAGTGGAAGTGAATTGAAGAATATGGTTATAAAAAATGATAAGTTGAGAAAAGACAAAAAGGTGATCGAAAAACCATTGGAAGAAATTCCTATGGAATTAGAAAAATCTATTTCAACAACCAAGTAAAATAAAGAAAGACCACCTTCATCATTTTCTCAACTTCAAGGGGAAGAATTGGAAGATAACTTGACACAGAAGAGTAACTTAANAAAACACTCCATGAATTGATGGTAGAAATGTCGAATCGAGAATATAATGAATATTCATATTTTGATTATAATGTTAGTAAAAAACCCTCAATTATCAAGAAAATTTTATTTAGACAATGGATTGAAACTAGCCATGAGATATACAATTCTTATTCTAATTATTACAACCCAGATTAAAAGAATTATTCAAATTTTAACTAGAATAATAAATTTGGAGGAGAAAACCAATTGTGTGAAGATAATCAATTTAATCAGACATGTAATTGGAATAGTAAGGACGACTTTAATGATATACTTTCTTTTCCTTTTAGATTTAACTCCAACCCATAGGATGAGGAGAAGGAATAACTGTTAGAAGAGGTTGTGATTCAAATGGCAATTTAATTGGAAAGTCAATGGGTCGCAATAAGGAATATAAAAAACTAACTAAGGTAGATTATTAATTCAATTAACTGTTACCCCCCTGTGATTTTACTTAGTGACCCTAAGATAAACTTTGAGGAAAAAAATGGTGAAAAAGATAAAGCTATCCAACTATGCAGTGGAAGTGAATTGAAGAATATGGTTATAAAAAATGATGAGTTGAGAAAAGACAAAAAGGTGATCGAAAAACCATTGGAAGAAATTCCTATGGAATTAGAAAAATCTATTTCATCAACCAAGATAAATAAGGAAAGACCACCTTCATCATTTTCTCAACCTCAAGGGGAAGAATTGGAAGATAACTTGACACAGAAGAGTAACTTAGTAGAATTTGATCTTAAATCTGAATCACATAGAGAGAATCCGATACAAAATTTGGGAGATCTTGAATTATCTTATGGAGATCCATTTCTTATGAATTTTAAGGATAGTATTAATCTACAAATTGAGGACATCACTAGAAGAATAATGAATCTAGAAAGAAACGTGAGGAATTATAACCTTAATCAATATAAAAAGGAAGAGTTGAAAGAAAAACTGAACTTCAAGGATTTTGTAAGAATCCTTGGATCTAGAAAAGATTGAGCGATTCATCAAGGATTACTTACATGAAAATTTGATCCACGAGAAATCATTTATTGGGCTGACAATGTTAAACCAAGCGCTTTATGGGAGGTAACCCATAGTTATCAGTGTGGTTTGATTTAGTATGCTTGAGAGTCATTATTTTTAGTGTTGTATTATATTTTCTTTAGTGTAGATTGATCAACTTGATTGATGATTGGTAGATGTTTGGATTCTTAGTGAATTGATTTTATCTTTATGTGTCATTATGGATTGATCAGTTTGATTTATGTTGGTGTATCTTTGGATTGTTAGTGGTTGGATTGATCTTTGTGTGTCATGAGGGAGGTGATTCTTTAACTTCTTATGACTAGACTTGTATATGCTCTCTTGTAGTAGTTGGATTGACGTGTCCACTATGACCAACTTGATTTGAGTTTCACTGGAGACATATTGAATTCAGACAGTGGAAACTCCATCTCAATTTTGTTACTTCGTTTCTCTGACTTTGTTTTCATTCAGTAAAGCAACATGTAGATGATCTTACACTATCCTTATAACTGTTAGAGGTGCTTAATTAATGGGATATGGTGACACTTGGGTTGGTGCTCGAGAGCGAATACATCAGGGATAATTGTGTCCATGGGATTAGACTCTATAAACCCTTTTATAAGTACCCAATATATCAGTATATTGATTCTTTTATAAATTGTAAGTAATGTAGTGAGATGTGATGAGTTAAAGGAAGAATTAACCTCATTTATCATGTGTGTTTGTGCTTGTGTTACAATAATATAAATATTTGGC
>JXCR01096637.1:8606-22211 GCA_002079205.1 Phalaenopsis hybrid cultivar | reverse complement strand
TAAAGTTCACTATTGCATTTATAAGACAAAAATAATAGAGATATTTAAGTAAAACTCACTACCAAAAGTTATAATTTTACATAATACAAAAGGTTACTTGAGGACAAGTAACGTTTAATTTTGTGGGTATGATCCACCTTAAAATTACCTATTTGTAATGTACATTTTATGATCATTTTATGAATATTTTTGATGATATTACACATTAAAGAAAGGTATTTTGCATGATTTTATTTTCAGGTGCAGGAAATTGGTTTTTGGAGAAAAAGAACAAAAACGATGTAATTTGGAGCCAAATCGAGCTCAAAAGAAAATTATGACTGACACATCTTGATATGTCTTTCTATGCTTAATCTCCTTCATATTTATCACATGTTTTTGAATAAAATTGCACTTTAAGGAAAGGTTCTTTTTTATGTCTATCTTGTAGGTAAACCAATCTGAAGCGCAACAGAGCTGAAACGAGGTGAAACGAAGCTCAAATAAAGCAAAACATGGCGAAACAGTGTAGCTGCACGCAGGGTGGTGCTATAGTGCCCAAAATGGTGCCATAATTCTAGTCATAGCTAGAAACAGGTGGTATAGCATTGATTCTAGCGCTATAACATCCGAGATGGTTTTGGACTGGTCTTTGGCGATTTCGGGTCATTCTGGGATATTCTGGAAGCTTCTTGACAACTTGCACACCCCATGGAGTGATACAATGGGTCTAGAAACTTTGAAAAGCTTTTTGATGAAAAGATGTGTCTCTTGGAGTAAAGGAGTATGTCTTTTGGAAAAATTAAGTGTTTGGCTTCTCCTTAAATAGAGGGACTTGACGCCTCTCAGGAGAGGAGATTAAAGAAGTTGTAAGAGAAGTAATTAGGAAGTGTTTTAGGAGGATTTTGGTGTGAGTATGGAGATGTATATTTGCTCATTTTCTGGTGAGATTGATGAGGGATTTTGGGAGATATGAGCAAGGAAGTATGAGCGAAACATGGATTGACAAGAGGCTTTGTTGGAGAGATTTTTCTTCTTTCTTTAAGAGGGAAAAAACTAAGTGTTATGTTCTTCATTATCTTTTAATTATTGTAAACACTTTCTAGTATATTTTCTTTGATTTAAATGAAGTTTTCTGTGGTGTTTTATCCATTCTTTGTAAGTAGTTTTCCTTATTCTTTTCTTTTAATATGAAGTAGTGGCATGTGTAGGAAAATTTTTTTCATGATAGAATTATTTTTATTTTCATATGATGAGTTATATCTCCTTTGCTTAATTGACATAAATTAAGTGACAATAATTTATGTTTGAATTTGTTGCATGTGAAACTAAGACTCTGGAGAGCAGTTATCTTGTAACCTGAGTGTAATCACATTGACCAATTGACTAATAAAATTATTTTGGTGACAATGCAAATTTTAAGGAAGTATCATTTAATGATCTTCTTCTATTAGATGCTTCTAGGTTTTGGATTGTTGTATAAAACTAATAGAATATCAAGCATGTTTATACACTTGAAAGAGGGTAGGTAGACATAATTTCCTTGTTAGCACATAATTTATTACTTAATTCTATCAATCCTTTTAATTTTCTTTTACAATGAAATAGATGCATGTTCTAGAATTTAGATTTTTTTAGATATTCTCTTATTTTATTAATGTGATGGTGTTTTCACCAGCTCTTAATTGACTTTGTAAATTGAACACTTGTAAGGTTAAAATCCATTGCAAAATATAATGACCCGAGAGGGCTATGATTCATTGAATTAGTTAGTACCACACTTCACTTTGGAAAGAGCCGTTGTGATCATCCAATGGAGAGTGCAAATATATAGGGAGATAAACTTTGATGGGCATAAAATTAATTTTTCTAGGGTGGCATAATAGATTCTTTACCAATTAGTTCTAGCATTTGGTCTGTAAGGGTCCCTAGTAGGTCCTATAGAAAGGGCACAATGGGTAATCTGGAAGTGAGAGGCCAAAATCTACTCAGCACTACTACACAAGCTGATGAAAAACTCTAGGTTGGTTAATGTTCTTTGCTAACATCGGGAGGGGGTAAAGAATAGGTACGTNTTGAACACTTGTAAGGTTAAAATCCATTGCAAAATATAATGACCCGAGAGGGCTATGATTCATTGAATTAGTGAGTACCACACTTCACTTTGGAAAGAGCCATTGTGATCATCCAATGGAGAGTGAAAATATATGGGGAGATAAACTTTGATGGGCATAAAATTAATTTTTCTAGGGTGGCAAAATAGATTCTTTACCAATTAGTTCTAGCATTTGGTCTGTAAGGGTCCCTAGTAGGTCCTATAGAAAGGGCACAGTGGGTAATATGGAAGTGAGAGGCCAAAATCTACGCAGCACTACAACACAAGCTGATGAAAAACTCTAGGTTGGCTAATATTCTTTGCTAACATCGGGAGGGGGTAAAGACTAGGTACGCTCCTATTCGTCACTAACAATATTATATTTTAAGTGTTTCATTCTTACACATTATCTTAGTCATTGCACGAGAAGGGTAGTTTTTAATATCTCAAAATTCTCCAAACCAATTTATCCAAAAAAGTTATATTTATATCTAGAAAAGTTATCTTTATATTTAAGATTTTCATTTAAAAGCAGTTGTTAGAAAAATAACTTTAATCGATATTCCAAACTATGGCCTGATAGTAGTAGACTAGAATTACCCTAAGAGATTTCTTACCTCGATTCTCTGTGAGATCGATATTAGGGTCTTAAAAGAAAACCCTATATTACTTGAAACAATACATATACTTGTGTAGTACCCCTAGTGTGTAAATTTTTTTCTATATTTTATAACATTTTGATTTTGCAAACTAGGTGCTAAATATAAATTGGGTCAAGTTTCTTGCCTTCTTTTGGAAGCTAAATTACTACGCAATTGAGGGTCGGGTCAGATGGTTGGGTCAATCATGAGCTGAGATACTAGAAAAAAAGTTGTGGCTTGTACATACACTACAAATGCAAAAATTATTACTACCACTCTAAACCCCTCTTCATATTTCAAAGGTTTTAGACTTGAGAGGTCATTATCATTGTCAGAAAAGTTGAGAACTTTTTGGATGAAGTGGTTCCAGTCCCTTAGGTTGTTAGGTCATTGTCGGTGTTGCACACGAGTGCCTTTGAAGGAGCGTTCTCNTAACTTTAATCGATATTCCAAACTATGGCCTGATAGTAGTAGACTAGAATTACCCTAAGAGATTTCTTACCTAAATTCTCTGTGAGATCGATATTGGGGTCTTAAAAGAAAACACTATATTACTTGAAATGATACATATACTTGTGTAGTACCCCTAGTGTGTAAATTATTTTCTATATTTTATAACATTTTGATTTTGCAAACTAGGTGCTAAATATAAATTTGGTCAAGTTTCTTGCCTTCTTTTGGAAGCTAAATTATTGCGCAATTGAGGGTCGGGTCAGATGGTTGGGTCAATCATGAGCTGAGATACTAGAAAAAATGTTGTGGCTTGTACATACACTACAGATGCAAAAATTATTACTACCACTCTAAACCCCTCTTCATATTTCAAAGGTTTTAGACTTGAGAGGTCATTATCATTGCTAGAAAATTTGAGAATTTTTTGGATGAAGTGGTTCCAGTCCCTGAGGTTGTTAGGTCATTGTCGGTGTTGCACACGAGTGCCTTTGAAGGAGCGTTCTGGACTAAGAGAAAGGAATTAGTGACTGTTGCGTAGCTTGCTGGTTATCTATTATGGGGTTTACAATTGAGATCTATGGTTAGCCGCCCATCACCTGTAGTTCTCTTTGAATCCATATCCGAGCAAGAGGGGGAGTTTACTCTGCGAGTGGACCCTGATGGACAATGGGTAGACCCTGCTTTGTTGAAGAAAGAAATTGCTATGGGTTCAACCACTTCATTGTCTACTCCCGAGATGGTGTCTCAACCACTTTCTAGAGAGAGAATAGCCAGTGAGGGGGAAAGGCCCCATGGAAAAGGAAAGGCTCTTCCCTTAGATGGATCTTAAACCGCGATGGGAGTGAGAGGTCTAGGTAAGTTATGACCAAAGGTATGCCCTTTTTGATACATAAAAGTATTGGTTTTNTCTCAACCACTTTCTAGAGAGAGAATAGCCAGTGAGGGGGAAAGGCCCCATGGAAAAGGAAAGGCTCTTCCCATAGATGGATCTTAAACCGCGATGGGAGTGGGAGGTCTAGGTAAGTTATGACCAAAGGTATGCCCTTTTTGATACATAAAAGTATTGGTTTCTAGTGTCCCTAGAGGTGGATCATATTCCTACACTACTCATTAAGATTATGTGATCTAGTGAATTTGCTAAAACTCTGAAATAACTCGACCATTATGAACTTGAGCAACACTCCACACGATACCACCTAATGGTGATGGGGGCCACCCATATTCAATTCCTAGCTCTCTTTCAGTATGAGTGTGCTCGGGTTAAAGCTGAGGGTATGTTGAAAATCTTGAGTGCTCAGGTTAAAGAAGCACTAAAAAAGGTTGCAATTAATAAGCAATCAGCTGAAGGTGTCCCTCACCAAAAGTAATAAAAATGCCCTTGAGTATGAGAATAATATGGTGATACTAGACATAGAAAATCAAGAATTAAAAGAAGAATTAGAGAAGTCTATCACAATGAAAGAACATAAGGCATGACTTGTTCAACAGCTCCAGATCGACTTCTCTTTGGTGACCATCAACACCAAGTGGTCGGATCTGAGAGAATTGGCCAATTTTCTCTCTACTCCAGCTGATAAGGAAAAAGATGATGGTTCTAAAGAGGATGACAGATCTACTATAGCCTGGTAGGATTTTCTTATTATGGATGAGGGACACCATAAATCTCAAAATACTTCTATTTAAATGATGGTATAAAACATTTAAAAATAATATACTATCTCAAAAAATAAAAATATTATGTTGGAATGGACCTAATCATTCAGATGAGGAAAATTTTTGGGATTTATGGATCTGCAGAACTAGGTTTATTATAATTTTGGCATTTGGTATTAGACATGTATCGAGCATAGAATAAAGGCCAATGCAATGTTGAGAATTAATGAGTTTTGTGTGAATTGGCTTAGTGATCCCACCCAAATTTTCAATAGTACTATCAATCATTTCTAAAATATTTTGAATCAATATGAATGTGAGCAACACTATATAAACACCGAGTTATTTGTAGATTTCTCAAAAGTGGCTAAGCAAATCCATATCAATTTAATAACTGATGAAAAGGAAATTTGGCTGGCTTTAAACTCTATAAATAACGATAAAGTTGTAGATACAAATGGTTTCACTTCTACCATTACTTTGNCCAATGTAATGTTGAGAATTAATGAGTTTTGTGTGAATTGGCTTAGTGATCCCACCCAAATTTTCAATAGTAGTATCAATCATTTCTAAAATATTTTGAATCAATATGAAGGTGAGCAACACTATATAAACACCGAGTTATTTGTAGATTGCTCAAAAGTGGCTAAGCAAATCCATATCAATTTAATAACTGATGAAAAGGAAATTTGGCTGGCTTTAAACTCTATAAATAGCGATGAAGTTGTAGATACAAATGGTTTCACTTCTACCATTACTTTTATTTCGAGTAGTGAACCCTCTAAAATATTTTATAACTTGGCCCATTGTAAAGAAGTCTTGGCCCATTGTAAAGGATGATATTATTTTAGTCATACAAATATTTTTTCATGCAGTGAACTCTCTAAAATATTTTATAACTTCTACCATTACTTTGATCCCAAAGGAGGAGAAGAAGGAGTGCTGGTATCGGTATATGCCAATATGTCTTACAACTGTGATGTCCAAAATCATTAGAAAACTTATTTTACAAAGAATTCAACCTTACCTTGCTAAACTCATTGCACCCAACCAATCTGCATTTATAAAAGGAAGAAATATCTTAGACAACATCATATTGCTTCAAGAGTTGCTGATAGAAATTGATAAAGCTTGCAGAGGGAGAAATCTAATTTTTAAACTAGACTTGAAAAAGCATATGACTCAATAAGCTAGAATTTAATTTTAGGGGTCTTGCAGGTAAGGGGTTTCATCTAGAATTTATGTGGACTTGGGGAATATGGAAGAAAAATAACTATTACACTATACTAATTAATGGGAAATGCCATGGTTTTTTCAAGGCCAATAGATGAATCAAGCAAGGAGATCCACTTTCACCAACCATATTCATTTTAGCAATTGATTACTTATCGAGGCTATTCAATCAAGAAAATAAAAAACACGTATATTAAGTACATTAATAGATTTACATGCTCAATAAGTCACCTAAAATATGCNAATCAAGCAAGGAGATCCACTTTCACCAACCATATTCATTTTAGCAATTGATTACTTATCGAGGCTATTCAACCAAGAAAATAAAAAAACACATATATTAAGTACATTAATAGATTTACATGCTCAATAAGTCACCTAAAATATGTAGATGATGTTAATATTTTCACTAATATCACCAAGCAAACTGTAAGAATAACTTGCAACATTCTTAATAGTTTTCAAGANAAAATATGTAGATGATGTTAATATTTTCACTAATATCACCAAGCAAACTGTAAGAATAACTTGCAACATTCTCAATAGTTTTCAAGACATTGGAGGTAGGAGGCTCAACAAACATAAATGCCAAATCTTGTTTGCCAAAAAAGTGGGAACACCTTTCAAACTAAAGATTAGGGATTTCACCAATTTCAAGCCTGTAGATCTACTCACACAATATTTGGAAATCCAACTATAAAAAAGAAGGAGACAAGCTCAGTTTGATGAGGTAGTGGAGAAGGTGGCTATGCAATCAATTGTTGGACAACATCATTCCTCTCAAATGGTTGCAGAGTTACACTTTTGAAGAGCATTCTCACATCCTTCCGTCTTTACACCTTACAATGCTAAAAATGAAAAAAGTAAAAAAAGATGCTAGAACTTATCTTCAATAAATTCTAATTGTTTGACTAGCTAAAGCATACACGCTGGACCAAATGGGAAAAAATATGTTTACTAACTNAATATTTGGAAATCCAACTATAAAAAAGAAGGAGACAAGCTCAGTTTGATGAGGTAGTGGAGAAGGTGGCTAAGCAATCAATTGTTGGACAACATCATTCCTCTCAAATGGTTGCAGAGTTAAACTTTTGAAGAGCATTCTCACATCCTTCCGTCTTTACACCTTACAATGCTAAAAATGAAAAAAAGTAAAAAAAGATGCTAGAACTTATCTTCAATAAATTCTAATTGTTTGGCTAGCTAAAGCATACACGCTGGACCAAATGGGAAAAAAGTATGTTTACTAACCGAAGCTTGTGTTATTGGCTTTAAAAAATTTAAACAAACTTAACCAAATTCACTTCTATAAACTTTGGATTAAGTTTAGGATGCAAGATACAATATGGGAAAATTCATGTTCAATAAATATTACAAAAATACTCATCCCTACTTGATACACATAAAGATGGGTGACTCCAAAACCTTGGTAAATAGGCTTGAAGCAAAGGAGAAGGACGAAGATCACTTAATTTCATAAGTTGGAGAAGGTAAAATGGATTTCTGGTTAGAAAAATGGTTGATGGATGGTAAATTATATAACCCTGAACAAGGAACCTTGCCTAACTTAATGCCACTAAACAAGTGTTGGAGCAACAATCATTGGGATTTAAACAAACTGAAGAGTTTCTCTGATCAAGATAGATACAAGCAAATTAGTAATTTTCAATTAATAATGAAAAAGGAGATGCTATTATTACAAAAAACTCTATTAAAGAATCCCTATTGAAGTACATTTATAAAAAAAACTACTGTTGGAGAAGGGTGGAGTGAGGTACAGCCATTTGGAACAAATATTTAAACCACATTGTTGACCTCACTTTTGGTTGAGGTTTAGATTTTCCTCTTTAGTAGCCTAAGGTCTAGCCATAAGACTTTCATATTGTCTATTCTTAGAAAACTAAAAAAGGAACCCTCACTATTAGACATTCTAAACTCCTCCTTGTTCAACTTGAGGCTCTACATATTGGTCCTGACCTCTAGCACTTAGTAGGTGGGGTCATTATGAGGGAGCTCAAGGAGAGTTCTCATAGGACTGTTTGACTTTAGGGTTGACCCTGGTTGTTTTTATAGAGCTAAGGCACTCACTCTCACTCACTCTCACTCATAATCCCTCACAAACTTAAACCTAATATTTGTTGACTTTAATTCCTTGATCCTTTGGGAGACTCATGTAGATGGTCCCCTAAACCCACTAGCCCTAGGCTAGGGTTTAGCTAAGACAAGTACATAGAGGACCCAAAAGGGGATTCCATTGGTCCATAGATCATTTATGGTGGTTAGCTCCCCAATTCTACCCAAAATATTCAACTTGGCCTTTTGCACCAAAATCCCCCAAATTACCTAGATACCCTTGGAGCCCTAAAATTCGGCCAAAATTCCCAAAATTCCCAAAATTCCCAAATTCACCCAAAATATCTAAATTTGTTCAAAAATTATTTTAAACCTTTTTGAAATACCCAAATTACCCAAAACTACCCAAAAATGCCAAATTTACCAAAATACCCCCAAAATTGACAAAATTACAAAGAAACCCTTGGACCCCAAACTTTCCCAAAACCTCCAAAATCACTCCAAATGTTTCCAAAACCCATTTGGACCCTTCTATTGACCCCAATTTGGCCAACTTGACCATTTTGACCAAAACCTCCAAATTGCCTTTAAAGGCCCAATTTCCCCAAATTTACCTCAAATGTCCATCAATTTGGTACCAATTTCCCCCTAATTTCATTCCTAAACTCAAATTAACCTTTCATATGGNAAACCCTTGGCACCCCAAACTTTCCCAAAACCTCCAAAATCACTCCAAATGTTTCCAAAACCCATTTGGACCATTCTATTGTCCCCAATTTGGCCAACTTGACCATTTTGACCAAAACCTCCAAATTGCCTTTAAAGGACCAATTTTCCCAAATTTACCTCAAATGTCCATCAATTTGGTCCCAATTTCCCCCTAATTTCATTCCTAAACTCAAATTAACCTTTCATATGACCAATTTAAACCAAATTAAAGCTTAATTGGCCCATGCTTTGAGCCCAATTTTGAAGTGAGTTAAACCCCCAATTTTGGCCCCATGACTTAATTCCACCAAATTAATTGCCTCAATTTGAATCCTAAACTCTTCATTAAACTTGACCTTCAATTGGCCTTGTTGAGGCCTCAATTTCATTTAATTTCAACCCAAATCCAAAAATCTCAAATTTTGCCCAAATTCGGCTGTCTCCAAATTCCACCAAATTGATTACCTTAGCNAACCCCCAATTTTGGCCCCATGACTTAATTCCACCAAATTAATTGCCTCAATTTGAATCCTAAACTCTTCATAATATTCATACATATTAAACTTGACCTTCAATTGGCCTTGTTGAGGCCTCAATTTCATTTAATTTCAACCTAAATCCAAAAATCTCAAATTTTGCCCAAAATCGGCTGTCTCCAAATTCCACCAAATTGATTGCCTTAGGCTCAAAATTGGCACCCAATTTATGTTGAAAACTCTTCATGATGTTCCTATTGAACATTTTAAATAATAAATTTGGACTTAGCTCAATCTTAGCCCAATCTAGACCCAAGTCTAACATAAAATTACCAATGTGACCAAAATTCTAAAATCCTCTAAATTGAACCCGCAATTGAACTCAAAATCACTTCAATCCATCACAAATAATCTTCATTACAATCATCTACACACTATTGATCAATCAATTGGGCTCAAAGTCTTGGCTAGCCTAGCCCAAACCCAAGATTTGATCATTTGGACCCACATTGGACGCATGCACCAAAATTGGCCTAACCATTAAATTAGTCAAGGCAAGACCTCTAGAGCCAAATTTTGGACCTTATTGACCAAGCTAAACCCTATGGGACCACCCAAATGAGCCATGGACCAAAGGTTCTTTAAATCAAGAGACTGGCTTCTAAATTTGCTTAAGCCTAAAGGATTTTTGCTAAAACCAAACACATGCCCAAATAAATTGTTGTACAGATTCCCCTGGCTCACCTGACCTCCTGGCCACCTCTCCTAGCCTTGCCGACTGGCCTAGTCACCTGAGAAGCCAAAACCGTGAGCCACCACCAAAAAATTCAAACCCAATTCAAACCTAGAGGCCACCTCATCCAATTTGAAATTTAGAGCTTCTCGACCCTCCACATAAGCAGCCCTTGGCACTTGAATTGAGACCTTGAGCTCCACCCTAAGTCTCTCTACTTAAAGCCCATCCTCCATGACCAAAAGGAGGTGATTCAAAAACTTAAACAAAATTGTGCCAAAATTCTCCCAAACCCTCTAGCAATTGAGAGAAGTTCATCCCCACCATTTTCCCTCTCTGCATCCCACTGTGAAACCTCAATTTCACCACTGAAATCCAGGGTGTTTTAGGCCACTTCTCTAAACCCCACCAAGCTTCAAATTAACTTATCCAAAAGCTTCCCTATGGTGAACAAGGAAGATCTCCATCGAATCCCCCTTGTCCGGAGCACTCTAACCCATTGCTAGATCAAGGCCGGATCACCTCTTGATCAAAGTCTTATCTAGACCCAACCTCAATTTAAACTAAAGCTTGGAGGATGTTTGTGAGGTCAAGATGAAGCCACTCCACTGATTTGTCGAGGCTACACCTGTTAAACCAAGGCATAGCTCACTAACCCTAATTTTGGGTTTGGTTTGTACCTTTATGAAGAAAACTTGAAATTCATAACAATGTAACCATATAGATGTACTCTTCTTGAGTAGATGAAGGTGTAGGAACAAACCCAAAAAGATTTGGTTCAGTCTAGGCCGAGATCTTAAGGTTTAAAGTTGAGCGTTTCACGGGTTATGGATATGGGGGACGATGATAGAGAGACGTTTGATCAAACATGTATCAGATGGATGGACAAGATCGAGCCGGATGAGATCTTCGTATGTGAACAGCGGGATGCGTGGCTGCCGAGTCGGATGGCGGTGCCAAACCACAAGATGGCACATGGAGCTTCAGAGAAGCCTAGGATGAGGTGGCGCCATGCTGGATAAATAGAAAAATAGGGATTTATTTAAATTATTTAAATGCTTGATCTTTAAAAGTTCATATCTTAATGCTCAGTGAACAGAGGAGAACAATGTGGAAATGGTTTGAAGTTTATCTGATGCATATTTTATTTTTAATTAATTAAATGCTGTTTTGAGTCTTTAAATTCTCCATGCATGTAGACATTTCACCATGGCTTGATATTTTGACATGTTGTTGCTTCTGTCATAGGGGACATTTCCTGATTTTTCCAAAGTCAGAGGAGACCCCTAGACAGAGATCCATATTTTTCAATTTTATGTTTATTATTTGCATAAATTAATCATGATAATTAGTATGTTTTTTAGAAAAAATCCAAGAATATTTTGGAAGGTTTGCCATGACCAGAGAACCCTTTGAAAAATATTTCATAATCTAAATCATTAAGAACACACCTAATTTCCACGGACCCTAAAATGCAAAGAAAATTAATTTTGGGAAACATAAACATCTAAATGACTTGATTTTTAATCCCCACTGCAATTTGAAGTTCAGAGAACTCTCTATAAAAATTTTAAAACATTTGGAGATTATTTGATAACTTAAATTGATTTTCTATGTTAAATGCCATTTTGACACTAAAATGATTTTCTTAATAATTAAAATACAACTCAAAAAATTATAAACGTTATTTTTAGGAGTTCTCTGTAATCAAAGGGATTTTCTAAGAAAAATTGTAAATAAAATAAAAAAAATTCATTTTTTAAGCCTACTTTCAATATTTAAATAATTAAAAATTAATAGAAATCACAAAATTAAAAAAAATCATGGGAATATTCTAAATTATTTCCTAAGCACTTAGAAACAATTGAACTATTTTTTCTAATTTTCTAAGTGAAAATATTGAATTTTAAAGCTTAGAACAATTCTTAAAGGATAAAAATGAATTTTTTTCTTAATCTTTCACTTAAAAAATTCTAATAATTCAAATAAAAATAAAAAAAAATGTAAATTTTATTTCTCTGGGCTCCTTGACCTTGGAGAGATTTAATAAAAATGTAAAACTCAATTTTCCACATTTAAAATATTTTATAATTAATTAACACTCAAGAATTTAAAATAATTCTAATAATTCAAATAAAACTAAAAAAAATCATAAAATTTTGTCCAAATGGTTCTTTGGTCTATGTCTACTTCCAATAAATTTTTCAAGGGATTAGGCTTTTCCTTGGTCAAGTTATGAAATTTCCTTTGAAAAATCCTATTTTTGCATAAAAATAAATATGTAAATTAGATTAAAATTTGAAAAAAAAACACATTTTCTCCTCTGATTTCTTAATTGACCCATGAGTGTGGTGAGATAAAAATTCCAAAGTCATTTGAATTAAATTTGATAAATTATGAAATGATGGAGCCTCAGGGGCAAAAGTGCAATTTTTGAAATTTAGCCTTAATTAACATTTAGGCTTAACTCAAGAAAGGGAAATGGGCAACCTTTGATATTAATTAACATATTTGGATGATTGAAATATAAGGGATTAATTGGTAGAAACCAATCTCACTTTTCCATAGTTAAAAGATAAATGTGTAAATTCCTTAAATCATTAAAATTTGGACGTCTATCAAATTAAATGATCCTAGACTTAGGGGGGTATGGTTTTGGGTGTTAATACATTAATTCAATACCCCATTTTGGATGTTTAAATAACATTCAAAAGTCTTGATGATGAATTATTATCACTTAGAAATCCCCTTCAAAATGATTAAGACATTCACCAAAACCTTAAGGGCTTAATATTGACTTAAGCTAAATCAAATTTGGTTAAATGAAGATTAGAAAAGTGAATATAAATAAAAAGTTGAGCATCTTTGAAACACTACAAGCCCAAGCTAGAAGTAAAATTGACTAAATGTCTTAATAACATTAACTTGCCCCTTTTAAGAGTCTTCACCCACATAATGTTCAAATTGAGTGATAAATGATAATTACCTTACTCTTAGGGATAATTGAAACATCAATGTTCATTGAGCTTTAAAGATATTTACAGGATGAATTATTAAGCAACGTAATAAGTTTAAATGAGCTCGAGGCTTTTCACCAGGCGGTGAGAGGGAAGCATGGACCTGCTTCTTTCTCCAGACCTATTGGATACCTCGGGGTATTCTAAACATAATATGTTTTGCTTAATAAAAATCATAGTTAATAAAATTGATAAGGACCCACTGAGATATGATTTAGGATTTGGTAGATCACTAAAACCTTATTTGTCTCACTTCATATAAAATGTCTTTACATACATTTTTAGTTTCAGGTGGTGGAACGAGAAGACTCGTTAGGTACGCTTTTACAGTTTACAGTACCTGACCGCAACTTTATATATGCTTAAAAATATAAGTATTTAATACTGTTGCTAAAGGATTTAATTCCTCAGCACCTGTACCAAAACTTAATAACAGTTATAGATTCAATAAATATGGACATAATAAATATTCAATAATTGTAAAGTCACACTTATCAACGCTAGTATACGTATTTCTTAAGTAATATAGGGCTCTAATGGAGTC
>JXCR01096633.1:0-10955 GCA_002079205.1 Phalaenopsis hybrid cultivar | reverse complement strand
TGAAATGGGAATGACTCAAATTTGGAACATTTATTTTTGGAATCCAAAGGAAGAAGAACTAGAAGATGTCACAGATCTAGAGGAGAACTTTGGTAACTTCCCAAGCTATCTTATTTTTTGACTTCAATTTAGAGAGGAAATATTTAAATGTTTCATCCTACTAATTTTATTAATTAGGGCTTACATTCATGTAAAACGATCACACAAATAGCCTAGAAAATGTGAGAATTTAGGTTAGAACAAATGATAATTCCGGAATCCTAAAACATGTTAGGGCTTAAATTGTATAGCAGGGCTATACAAAGGCCTAAAAAAAGTTGATGATTTATGTCACACTAGACATACAACCTCAAAATCTTATGGCTTATTGCTTAATTCTAAGGAATGGTTTAGCTGGTGTAGACATGTTTTCCTATTAAAGATGGCCGNTCTTATGGCTTATTGCTTAATTCTAAGGAATGGTTTAGCTGGTGTAGACATGTTTTCCTATTAAAGATGGCCATGTTACCCATAATGCTAGCTCCAAGCTCCTCATCGTGGCAAGTTTAAATTTAGAAAGTTTGAAATTTTAAAGATTGAGAGAAGTATCAGGTTTAGAGGTCAAGTTTTCTAATGTGTCAAGTTATGATGTCAAATCAAGTGTTTCCTAAGGTTATGGTTATTTAAATATTATGGGGGATGTTAAAGTTGATTAAATTAACACCGATTAGGATCCCACGGTTCCCTCATTTCGGTATCACTATTTTCTTTTGAATTTACTTAGCTTAAACGAGTTGTGAAACTCATTTAACCTGATGAGATCTTGTTAGCAACCGTGATTTACATCGTCATAATATTCAAAAGGACGTTTTAAGTTTAGTTACATTTCAATAGATTTATGGTTACCTTTGAAACAATTAAATGTTTGTTTTTGAAAATGTTGATTAATTTTTGAAAAAGTTGTTTAGATTTTGCAAGGGAAGTAAGGAACTCACCCAAGTAGTTCATAATATTTGCAAAAAGTAAAATGACAGAAATTAAGTAACACTATAAAAGCATACTTATCATCTTTTTGACATTCCCACTGAAAGATTAGCTTTGCAACATGTATGTAATCTTGCATAAATTTAAATTAATTGCAAGAGTAGATGAAGGTGTATCTAAGAGACTCCGAACTATGATTTATTGAGTCCTGAAAGATCTTAATGGATGATTTTAGAAAAAAAATATAGCAAGTACAATTTTTCCTTCAAAATATCCAAGAGATTATAAAGTGTTCGGAGAATGACCCTGAATTGCTTTAAAGGTCCCTTGAAATATTTGAGTTCATTTTAAACTTATCATATTGCTCGACTAATAATCCCATGTCAAATTAAAATTACCCCATTACTCAATAAAGTTTGACATCTTAATTGTGCTGAGGATAGGGTACCCAATAAACTAGTTGATACTTCACTTAAAAATTATGTAAGTGAAGGCCCTAAGGCAATTTTCAGTCATTAAAGACCTTTTTACCCACCACTAAAGCTAGGCTTGTAGTGCTAATCATCAACTATGTTATCCTCTAAATCCCATCAAATGGATTAAATATCAAGCCTAGATCACTACCAAGCCCATTAATAAATCTAATGGGAGAAAGATTAGCAAAGGTTAGACTCTTAATTTAGGTGATATGAATTCTGATTAAAAGAAGTTAGATCAGCATTAATTGTGGACTTAATCAAAAGTGAAACATCTTCCCCTAGTTTAAGCCCATCACTTGGAAACAATTTATTTTTTAATTAACTTCCAAATCTGATAATTTAAAAAATTCAATATTTTATTTTTATTATGGAAAAGGTGGCAAGTTTGTTTCAACTATTTACCCATTATGTTTCAATCATCCAACATGTTAATTAGAATCAAAATTACCCATTTCCCTTTGTTTAATCTTAAAATTTGATTACGGAACCAAAAGCCTAAATGACCACTTTACTCTTAAGGATCTTCACTTCATACCTTATGAAGCATAATTTAAGTGACTTAAGTGATTTTAGAATACCCTATCCATAAAGTAATTTGGTTTTTTTAATTTAAATAATTATTTTAAACTAAAAAATAGGATTTTCCAAGTTAATTTATTTAATCAATCAAAATAAAGTTTTTAGGTTTATGAGAAAAGTATTAGAGGTTCCCTTAGGTCAGAGAAAAAACTTAGGCAAAATGCTATGATTTTCTAAATTAAGTTTTAATTTAATTTTGTAATTATTCATTGTTTTTTTAATGATTTAACTAAGTGGAAAAATATGTTTTAATTACCAAAAATTATTTTTACATTTTTATTAGACCTCCCTAAGACTAGAGAACTCAGAGAAACACATTTTATATTTTTATGATTTTTAATTAATTTATTGTAATTATTTTAATGAGAAAATAAGACAAATACATTTTTAAGCCTTTACAAATTTATTTTTAACTTTGAAAAATTAGGAGAAATATTTTAATAAGTCCCAAATGATCATGGAACCATTAGGAACATTTTGAAATATTTTGGTATTTTTGAAAAATTTTAATTATTTTTAATTTTTTTTTAGTCAAAATAAAGCTAAAAAATCAAGTATTTTATCAAAGATTACTTTTATTTTTCCTAAGTTCTCATGATCATAAGAAACTCAGAAAATCACTTTTCATAATTTTTATAAGTATATTTAATTTAATATAATTATTTTTGTACAAAATATAATGTTTCTTAAAACATCAACTTTAGTGCTTAAAACTAATCAAATAATTCTCAAATTTTTAGAGTGGGTTAACATGTTTTTTACATGCAATTTTGAATTGATTTTATTGATTTTTTTAATATTTTATTTAAATAAATTATTATAAGATATACACATTTAATTAGTTATAGAAATTTACAAAATTATTTAAACCCTCATAATATTTTTCTTAAGCTTCTCTGACAAGAGGAAAAATACTAAAATTTGTCTCATAATATTTCAAGTTGTAATTCAATTTAAATAAATAAATTAAGCCAAAATAGTTATCTTAGCTTGAAATTTAAGGTTAGAAACACAGAGATGTCCTCTGACCTTTGAAAATCAGAGAACATAGCCTCTATCATTAGGAGCAAACCCTCAAAATTTCAAGCCATGGTGAGTAATGCTTAGCCATAATGAATTGAAATACCACCGAGAGTATTTAATTAATTAAAAATTGAAGAGCTGTCAAATAATTTTTAATTTTGGTCCAAATTATTCTCCATTGTTTACTGAGAAAGAGGGTATTTTTAATTTATTTTTATGATTTTTCTATGAAAAGATATGAATTTTTGAAGTTATTATATTTAAATAAATACAAAAAATAACCATATTTTTCTACTTAAACATGCGGCGCCACCTCAACCTTGGCAACTCCGAAGTCTACACGTAGTGCTCCGCTATTTGATGCTGCCGACCACATAACTGCCTCGTTAGCCCGCCTTTTCGTTCCAACTACTCGTCCAACACGATCACAACCGTCCATGAAATAAATGCACGACCGGACGAAATTCGTTCATCGTCCCCAAGTGACCTAACCAGTAAACCGTTCACACTAAAACCTTATGTTCTCAAGCTAGACTCAACAAAATCACTTTGGGTTTGTTCCTAGACCTTCATCTACTCAAGACGAACATATCTATACGACATATATGGTATTAAAAATGCAATAAATACAAATGCAGAATCAAATGAAGCTCGTTTTAGGATTGAGGCTCATTACCTTTGTCTGAGAGGGGAGGCCTTTATCAGATGGTTGTAGCACTTTAATTGAGTCCAACAAACCTCCAGATGAAGTTCTAGGCCCTAGTAAATTGTCTAGATATGATTTTGATCAAAGTGGATTTCAAGTTTTGATCAAGGTCTATGCTAGGGGCTCTCTATGATGAGGCTTTTGTGGGGAATCAAATCCTCTCACTCAAAGGATGGTGTGTGCTCATTTAATTGGAGTTTGGTAGAGTGTGGAGCTGTGGGGAAATCTTTCCAGGTTTTCCCTGAATTTTGAACTCAAAATTGAGCTCTCATAGGGGAATCCAGAAGGGGGAAATGGTGGGCTTGAACTTAGAAGTTCTTGGAGAGTGTCTGGAAGTAATTGGCCAGAGTCTCCCCAAGAAATTTGGCTTGCCTTATGTTTCGGCCATGGGAGAGGGGTTTAAATAAAATGGCTTAGAGTGGTTGTCAGGGCCAATTAGTGGGTGCAAAACAATGCTTATGTGGAGGGTTTAAAAATGCAAAAGTCAATTAGAATTGGCCAACTGAGATGGGTGAGTTTGTGTTTTGGATGGAGGCATGAGGCTCTTCGTTTTGGGGTTTTCTGGTGACTAAGGTGGCTGGCCAGAGTAGGGGAGGTGGTTAGGCAGCCAGGTGAGCCAGGGGGAGGTTCAATTATGCTTAACTCCTATGGGTATGGCATGATGGCAAGTATATTTTTTAAGGCCTAAAAAAGGATAATATCCCTTAAATCAAGGGACCATTGGTCCATGGCTCCCATAGGGTGGGCTAGGCATGTCTAGCCTTGCCACTAGGGTCTAGAAGTTGGCTATAGAAGCTTTGGCTTGATCAATTTGGCATGGCTTGGTCAATTTTGGTGCATGGGTTCAATTTGGGTCAAATTAGCTTGAAGTTGGGTTTGGGTTGCGCTAGCCATGACATTGGACTCAACTTATTGATCAAGATGGTGTAGTTGATTGTCACAAAGAGTTTGGAAAATATTTAGAGTGATTTTGAATTGATTTGGAGGGTCAATTTCAAGGACTTTGGCCATTTGATCAATTTAGGGATGTTGGGTTAAACTTGGGTTTAGGTTATGCTAGATTTTGACAAAGTATAAATTGAGGGTTCAAAATGGTCTAGGAGGGATGTTATGAAGAGTTCTCAACATTAATTGGGTGTCAATTTTAGGATTTGGGTGTTCAATTTTGTGACATTTGGAGACATGGCTAAATTTGGGCAAAATTGGATATTTTGGACAAAGTTGATTTTGAGTGAAATTTTGTCTTGGAAAAGGGCAATTTAAGGTTCAATTTAATATGGGTGAGTGTTTTAAAAAATTTATGATGCAAAATTGGGGCAATTGGATAGGTTTGGAGGTCAATTGAGTGAGATTTTGGTTTTAGTTCAAATTGGGGCTTTTTTGATTTGGGTTGGAATTAGATTTGGGGATATGATTTGGCCTGAAATGAATTTTTTTCATGATGAATTTGAGTTTATAATTGAACTTGGAGAAAATTGGAACCAAATTGGTGGACATTGNTGAGATTTTGGTTTTGGTTCAAATTGGGGCTTTTTTGATTTGGGTTGGAATTAGATTTGGGGATAGGATTTGGCCTGAAATGAATTTTTTTCATGATGAATTTGAGTTTATAATTGAACTTGGAGAAAATTGGAACCAAATTGGTGGACATTGGGGTGGGGTAATTGAGCCTTTAAGGGCAATTTGGGGCTTTTGGTCAAAATTGGTCAAATTGATCCAATTGAGTTTAATTGAAGGGTCAAAATTATTTTTGGGGACATTTGAAATGATTTTAAAGGTTTTGGAAAAGTTTGAGCCACCAAGGGTATTCTGGTAATTTTGGCAAAATGAGGGGTATTTTGGTAATTTTGGGCAATTTTTGGAGGTTTTGGGCAATTTGGGTGGTTTCAAATGGTTTGGAATGATTTTTGAATAAATTTGGGTATTTTGGGTAAAATTGAGAAGTTTTGTCAAACTTAGGGTTTGGGGTTGTTTTGGTAAATTTGGTAGATTTGGGGGCAGAAGACTAAGTTAGGTACTTGGTGAAATTGAAGTGCCAATCACCTTGTTTGAGCCATGGACCAATGAAATATCTATTTGGGTCCTCTATGTACTGGTCTTATCTAAACCCTAACCTAGGGCAACTGGGTCTAGTGGGCCATCTACATAAGTCTCCCAAAAGACCAAGGGATCAAATTTAATCAAGTTTGGGTTTAGGGTTGTGAGTGGGGTGTAATGTGCAAGTGTGTGAGTGAGAGAAACCATGACCACACCATCAGAGGGTTGACCCTAGGGCCAAGCAATCCTGTGGGAACTCTCCTTGAGCTCCCTTATAGTGGTCCCACCTACTAAGTGCTAGAGGTTAGGGCCACTACATGAAACTTCAAGTTGAGCAAAGAAGAGTTTATAATTTCTAATGGTGAGGGTTCCTTTCTAGTCCTCTAGGAATAGTCAACAAGAAAGTCTCATGTCTAGATCTCAGGCTACTAAAGAGGAAAAACTAGACCTTAACCAAAAGTGAGGTCAACAAATGGACCCCCAATTGGTGAGGTATGCCGAGCAAGCACACCACACGTATTGACGTTGATCAACAAGATCAACAAAACTAACACAGATATCTAAGTAAAACAAGTTAGAATGAAGAGCAAAATTTAGTGATAGTTGTTTTCGCAGGGGAATTAGCAAGTGCACACTCAATCAAAATAGAAGATTCAGAGATCTTGCGGAGATTAGCAGGCAAGGGATTCCGAAAATGACCATGACGATCACCATGAAGATTCAATTTCAATTTGATTGTTGGAAAACTTTGATTTTGATTGAAATAGTTTGGGAGGATGGGAATCATAATTTAGGTACTGACTCCGAGATGGAAATTAAAGTTTAGGTATCAAATCCAGAAAGAGAATCAAATGCCTTACTCCATTTAATGTGGCTTCACACCAATCTCAAAAAATGAGAATAGGATGCCTTAAACCTATCTCAAAGATTTGGGTAGAGAATTGGATGCTTTACTCTTATTAAGGTGGTCTTAAACCGATCTCAAAGATGAGAATAGGATGCCTTACTCCATTTAAGGTGGTCTTATGCCTATCTCAAAGATTTAAATAGGACGCCTTACTTCATTTAAGGTGGCCTTATACTTATCTCAAAGATTTGGGTGGAGATTCAGATGACTTACTCCATTTAAGGTGGTTTTAAATCGATCTTAAAATATGAGAATACGATGCCTTACTCAATTTAAGTTGGTCTTAAATTTATCTCCAAAGATGAGAATTTGATGCCTTACTCCATTATAGTGTTTTTTTAATATACATGCTTGAATTGAAAAACCTAGCAAAAAGAAGAAGAATATATATTTACTGTTTTAGTTAGTGTGTTTTGCTTGTGTTAAAATTCTTCTTTAAAAAGTGCAGGCAAAGTGCAGGATTTGAAGGTTTAGTACCTTACAATTTTCAGTTAGAGTGAACTATAACAAAAATTAGAAGACAAAAACAAATTTAGAATTTCCAAGAAATGGCAAATACTATACAAAATAGTTAAGAAAAACAAGTTGATGAGAATGTACCAAAACCATTAAGAGATTATGCTAACCCTTTGGTAGATGAAATTCATCAAAGTATACAAACTTCTGTTGTAGAAACTAATAATTTTGAAATAAACCTTGCTACCATTCAAATGGTACAAAATAATCAATTTGGGGGAAATCGATCTGATTATCTTAACTGATATCTTGCAAGTTTCTTAGAACTTTGTGCTACATTTCAATAGAATGGTGTCTCGAATGATGTTGTTAGACTTAGGTTTTCCTTTTACCTTAAAGGATAAAAATAAACTATGGTTAAACTCATTAGGGCCAGGATTTAATAGAACTTAGAGTGACATAGCACAGAAATTCTTGGCTAAGTCTTTTCCACCAACAAAGAATGCTAATCTTACAAATGAAATTACATCTCTTTGTCAGTTTGAAGGGAAATCAATATAAGTGGCTTCTTTGCTTGATTGCTTAATATTTCAACCATTTCATAATGAGTTAGTAGGACCTTTGAGATATATTATTGATGTTGCTGCTAGTAGATCATTAATGTCAAAACCTTTTGTTCAATCATATTATTTAATTGAGGAAATGACTACGAATAATTTTCAAAGTCCTTCTGAATGATTAAATATTAAAAGAATAGCAAGTGTTCAAGATTTTGATGCTATTTTTATGTTAACATCTCTTGTAGCTGCAATATCAAGAAAGTTAGATCAATTTAGAATGAATTTATCTCAAACACCTCAAGGGATTGAGGAAAATTCATTTGGACAAATGATGATTCCAAAATTCCTACATTTGAGACTTTGAATTCAATTAATAATAAGCCTAACAACTCCTATTCTATCTATTACAACCCAGGTTGGAAAACACATGCCAAATTTAATTGAAATAACAATTCAAGTGGAACTAACCGACAATGGGGAAACAATCAATTGAACCCATTAAGAAACTGTATCAACCAAGGTAGAACTAGCTATAGACAACTTTTTATGTTGGATTTAATAGTAATCAACAAATTCAAGAGAAGAAGTTGTTAATATAAGAACTGGTGTTACGTATTGGAAAACAATTACAAAGTCAAGGAGCAACAATTAGAAATATTAAAAATCAACTAGGACAAATTGCTAAGGCTCTTAGCAATATGCAATATAGAAGTCTTCCTAGTAATACTGAAGTTAATCCTAAAGACTAAAACAAAGAACAAGTAACGCTGCCCAATTAAAAATTGGAAGAGATTTCGAGATGAGAGTTCAAAAAAAAAAGATTGAAGTTGTGGAAGAGAGAAAAGAATTTGGGAAGTCTAATAAAATATTCCTCATGAACTAAAGAAACCTATTTCTCCAATAAAGATCAATTTAGAACAAACATCACCTCTATTTTCTCAGAGACTTCAATAACAAAAATTGGATAAACAATTTTCAAAATTTATGGAAATATTTAAGGAGTTAACTATTATTATTCCAATTTGCTGAAGCTCTGGAATAAATGTCGAGCTATGTAAAGTTTAAGAAGGATGTTCTAATAAGAAGAGTAAGTTTATAGATAATGTGCTGTTGTGCTCTGTGAAGAGTGTAGTGTAATAATTCAGAAGAAACTTCCTCAAAAACTAAAAGATCTTGGTAGGTTTACTATTCCATGTATAATATGAGATAGATTTTATGAGAAAGCTTTATGTAATTTTGGGGCTAGCATTAATCTTATGCCTCTATCTATTTTTTTAAGGTTAGGCTTAGGGGAGCTTTCTCCCACTTCTGTAACTATTCAATTAGTTGATTGGTCAATTACTTACTGAAAGGGGATTATAGGAGATGTGTTAATAAAGGTGGATAAATTTATCTTTCCTATTGATTTCATTATATTAGATATAGAGGAAGATAAATAAATCCCACTCATTTTAGGGAGATATTTTCTTGCTACTAGAAGAGCTATGATAGATGTGTGATAACGTGAGTTAACCATTAGAGTCAATGATCAGGAAGTAACATTTAATACATCAAAATCAATGAAATATCCAACAAAGGAAAAAAAGGATGAATGTTTTACAATGGAACTTATCAATCAAGTGAGTAGCAGCAATTTCAAGGAACATTTTGAAGATAAATTGGAACAACATGAAATTTAGATTGAAGAAGATATTGATTAGAAAGATGCAAAGTTTCATGAGGATATAATTTTTTCTTAGGAAAAATTTGAGTTATTGGACACGAGTGAAAATAACAAATCTTTTAGTCCTACAATGGAAAAACCACTTAAGATAGAGATGAAAGTTCTACCCATGCATTTAAAGTATACTTTTCTAAGGAACTCATCTACATTACCTATTATAATATTCTCAGACTTGTCAAAGATGAAGAACATAAATTAATAGAAATTTTAAGGAATTATAAAAAGTTTTTGGAGATGATAGCTGATATTAATGGAATTAGTCCTTCAATTTGTATGCACTAAATTTTAATGAAAGAGAATTATTGACTAAGGGGTAATCCTCAAAGGAGACTAAACCTTATAATAAAAGAAGTTGTTAAGAAAGAAATTATAAAGTGGTTAGATGTTGAAATTTTTTATCCTATTTTAAATAGTGCTTGGATTAGTCCTATCCACTATGTTCTTAAAAAGGGGAAGTGACTGTATTTGTTAATTAATGGTATGAATCAATTTCAATACGACAAGTCACTGCGTGGTGAATCTGCATTGATTATAGAAAATTAAATCTCGTCACTAGAAAATATCACTTTCCTTTACCTTTTTTGGATCGAATGTTACACAAGCTAGGAGGGCACTGTTGACCCAATTTTTGGTTGAGGTTTAGTTTTTCCTCTTTAGTAGCTTAGGGTCTAGCCATAGGACTTTTCCTGTTGACTATTCCTAGAAAAATAGACATGGAACCCTCACCACTAGAAATTCCAAACTCTTCTCCACTCAACTTGAGGTTCCACATATAGCTCTCAACCTCTAAATACTTAGTAGGTGGGGTTACAGTGGGGGAAACTTAGAATGAGTCACCCTTAGGATTGCTGGACCTTAGGGTTGACCTTGGGTGTTGGTCTGGAGCTAAGGCACTCACTACACTTATCTGCACCCACAATCACTCACAACCCTGAACTCAAATTTCTAGCATAAATCCCTTGATCTTTTGGGATACTCACGTAGATGGTCCCTTAAACCTACTAGTCCCAGGGCTATGGTTTGGCTAAAACCACTATGTAAAGGACCCAAAATGGGGTTTCCATTGGTCCATGGCTTGTTGGTGATGATTGGTACCTCAGCTCTACCAAAATACTCATCTTGGCCTTTTACCCCTAAAACCTTACCAAATTACCAAAATAACCCTCCATAGCTCAAAATCCCAAAAATTCTCAGAAAATCCCAATAAATCTCAAATATTCCCAATTTTATTTATCTCAACTATCACATGACTCAATTTGGCCAATTTAGTCATCTTTAACCAAAATCTCCAAATTGCCCTTTAAAGACTCAAATTTCCTCAAATCCAACTCAAATGTCCATCAATTTGATCTCAATTGACCCCAATTACAATCCTAAACTCAAATTAACTTTTCATATGATTAAACTAAATCAAATATAAGCTCAATTGGTCCATGATTTGAGCCCAATTTTGATTTGGCTCAAACCCCAATTTTGACCATATGACCTAATCTCATCAAATTGAACCCATAGCCTAGTCAAT
>JXCR01096632.1:0-14654 GCA_002079205.1 Phalaenopsis hybrid cultivar | reverse complement strand
CCGCTCCGCTCCGCTTCGATCCAGCGTCTGTCCCAATATGGTATATGAGCCATACCATAACAGTTGATAAAGTGATAAACCAGTTGAGTTGACGAGGCACTTATTTAAGATAGAAGGTAAACTGAACCTTGTTATTTTATGCTGTAATTGGTTTAAATCGAATTGGGAGTTTTAGAGCTTTTGTCTGCCGTTTTTCGCTGTGCAAATCTTCTGTATTAATTTTTTTCAATGCATCTCAGCATGAATTATAGGTTTCCTAAATTGTTTTCCGTGTTGATTTGAGCCAAAGCTGTGAACAATGACAATCATTTGGTTAATAGCCATAAAAAAACGGAGTTGTATCGACAAATGTCAGATAATTCTGTATATCTATTGACTCCACTTAACATCGTACAAGCTCTAAAAGCATGCATTTGCTCTTGCTTTGATGTGAATGGTTTTGTGTGCTACCGCTCAACAAATATCGACGCAGCTGAAATTGTAATTTCAGTAAAATTTTTGGGGTGAGAAAATTCTTACTTTCCTTTTTTTTTGGGATTCTATCTAACTTTTTTATCTGAATCTTGTCTCGGCACCTTCTGTCTGATTGGTCCACTGATTTATGTTGAGACCACTAGTTATGGTGCATAAATTAAAAGCTGTTTTTACAGCAGCGGCCAGACAACCGCAGAGATGAATCCACAGATGAATGGTTCTTTTATGCCGTTTGTCTACTGATTTCATCTCAAATTTGGATGGATTTTACGTGAGAAAACAGTCTTGCTTAAATGTGTTTGGAACTTGAGATTAATGTGGTTTGATTTCCTCGCTCAACTTGCCCCTCGTTTTAAGTATTACTTATCCCATGCAGTCGTGGCTTGATGTATATTTTTTTGAATTTTTACAGAAATTAATTGTATTAGTGTACCATTAATGTCAACTTATATGTATTAATGCCTGAAGAATGAAGACATTTTGTGAAGACAAGTAAAATGATCACTAATACATGAATTGAAGATTAGATTGGCCCTATAGGAAAAGCATGGAAGCTATTCGTCTTTCTTTGCTGTGAATACATTTGTGTGCTCCTGCTCAACCAATATTTTTCTAACTGAAATTGTGATTTCAGCAAAATTTTGGGGGTAAAGAAAATGCTTACTTTCCTTTTTTTTATTTTCTCTAGCTTTTTGTCTGAATTTTGGCCTGGCACCTTCTGTCTGATGGGTCCTCTGATTTTTATGGTGAGACCACTATTGGTGCCTAAATTAAAAGTTGTTTTTACAGTAGCGGCCAGACAACCGTAGAGACGAATCCACAGATGAATGGTTCTTCTATGCTATTTGCCTACTGATTTCATCTCAAATTAGGATGGATCTTACACAAGAAAATTGTCTTGCTTAATGTGTTTGGAATTTGAGCTAAATGTGGCTTGATTTCCTCGTTCAACTTAATCTCAAATTTAGTATTGCTTATCATGTGTGGCCATGGCTCGATATATTTTATTTGAATCTTTACAGAAGTTAGTTGTATTAGTAGTGTACCATCAATGTCAACTCACATGTATTCATGCCGGTAGAATGAAAACATTTTGTTAAGACAAATAAAATGACTAATAGTAAATGAATTGAAGATTAGATTGACCCAATAGGAATGTGCAATTATTTATATAGGGGTCTTTGTTAGTTTTTGAAATGATCGCTGTTATCTTATATTTATTTTGGGTATTGTAAGGTACTTGGTTATCAATCTTGTTTACTGTATCTTTTCATATAAGCATCAATTTCTCAACTTTTCTTAAATTATACTGCACGGGTAATACAGGAATTAACAAAGTATCCAATGTTTTAATTCACGATGAATTGATGAGCTCAAGTCAATGGAAGCCTGTTATTGGTATTCATAAGTTTAGGCCTCATGCATCAGTTTGTCCCCAAAATTTGCATTGATAATTGCTTCATGCATCATGTTTATTGTGTTTGAGAATCATCATTTGATTGTAATTTCTTGTTAAAAATGATAATATGACTGCCAATTTTTTACATATGAGTGAGTGTCATATTTATAACATTTTGGGTTTCAGAATTAGAGCTTGCCATGCTAGATGTCTAGGGTAAAGTTCTATTCTCACAAGTATTTCTGCCATCGTTTTGTGTTTACTGACCGCATCTTACTTTGAAATGAATATGGAATGTTCACTTTTTTTTTTAGTTGTTCTAGCTTGGTTATCTGAATTTTGATCCTGCACCTTTCGTCTGATGGGTCCTTTAATCTTTATGGAGAGACCCCTAGTAATGGTGCTTAAAGTGAAAGTTGTTTTTACAACAGCGGCCAGACAACCGTAGAGATGAATCCACAGATGATGGTTTTTTTTACCATTTGTCTACTGATTTCATCTCAAATTTTGATTAGATTTAGCACTAGACAATTATCTCGCCAAAGTGTTTGATACATGAGCTGATAATTTTTGGATTTCCTTGTTTATCTTAATCCTCTTTGGTATTACTTGTGTAATATGGTTTTGGTACATTCGAAAAAAGAAAAGCATTGACGCTTTTTGCATAATAACAAGCATTGAAGTTGTTTGCTGGTTTTTGAAATGAATGCTCTATTGGAATATTTTATTTACTTTCTTGTTAGGAACTTGTTTTCATTATCATTGCTGTTTGCCATATATTCTCATATACATCATGTTTGCAACCTTTCATAAATATATGCCTTATTTACACATGGAATGGGACCCATTTCTATTGTGTTGACGAATAAGATGATGCCATGTTGCCTAGTCGCTTTCCTCTCCCACAATTATGCTACATGATTGACCTTTCATTGCTAGTTTCACTTTCTTCCTTCATGGATCACGTTGTAATTATGTTCAAATATCCATGAGACTTTCATTTTCTGCCCTTCTCCTTCGCTTATAGCCAAAAGCCAAATGCTGACTCTGTGTTTGTCTTCTTCTCTTGGTGACATCTGATAATCAGTGGATACTTCTCTCGTCCACTAGTTATTTTTAATCGAAATTATTTCTCACTAAACCCATTAACAAAGCATAATAGAAGGCTTTAGTTGGTAAAAGATTTTGAATACTAACTTAATGTTATATATAATTGAACATTCATCAAATACAAAATTATCAATGTTGAAATCACATGCAGAAGAGATAAGAATCTGCCAATAGCCAAAGGTCACCCTGTTGTGAAGACAAACATTTATCATTTAGCTTATGGCTAGAAACGAATGAAAAGTATAGAACCTAAAAATATGACGTTTTTTGAACATAATTATGAAATCGGCCACAGGGAAGTGGTCCCAGTGTTATATGGCCTGTCATGAATCATAGTTGTGGGCGAGAAAAGTGACCCAGTCATGCAGCATCATCCTAGGATAATATGCATTCAACTCAATTGTCATGAGTCTCGTTCCATTTGTAAAATTGCTTATAAAAGCTTCATGCGGTGACAGTGATTTAATCATGCCTTTTATAATATTCCATGTAGGGGTCTTTTGTTAGTTTTTGAAATGAATGCCTTTCTTTGGGAGATTTAAGGATTTGTTTTGGTCAGATTTCCAACTTCTTTGCTTTTCAAACCAAAACCATAGTTCTCTTTGGCTATTTCTTTCCAGCCGGATTTCTTAAAGCATGGTAGCCTATAACAAAGTTGGTTGACTTTTTTTTGAAAAAACTTGCTTTTGCAACCAATTTTATAAAAGATTACATCCTCCCACTTTACACTCTTGCAAGGAAACTGGTTTCATTTTGTAATAAACTTTTCATAAATATATGCTTTGTTTTGGTGATTCAGGAATCATCAAAATATCAGTTGTCTCTGGGGGCTTCCCTGCGGGCTGCCTTTGCCATCCACCTGAGATCTGCTTTGGCTTCTAGTTTGCTGGCTTCGAAGCTCAAGATGTCATCCGCCCTGGACCTGTTTTCTGGATATTCCTCATAATTTTAGATTCATTTTTTTAATTAGTTTACTTAAATAAATAAATTTAAACGATGTATGATTGAATAAGCTTATTAATGTTTATGAATATTATCATTTATTGTTTAACCATAGTTCTAAAAGCTGAGCCATGTGGGTATGCCCTACTCAATTCTGCTAGAAACAACAAACTCGGTTTTCACTTTTGTGGTATCGTGGCAAATTCTACTCTGCTCCAACTCTTGCGATTCCCTACCATTTGGCATGAAGTTGCGATTTTGAATGAATGCGTCCATCCATAATAATAAAATTTATGTACTTTATTTTTATTTTTGGCATTGATGACTGGTGCCATCAAATAAGCCCCCCAAGGCTCTGTTTGGCGCAGCTGCAGCTTCTCAGCTTTTCAGTTGTAGCTGCGCTGCCCCAGGAAGCTGCTGTGGAGAAGCTGCTGCGGGGAATCAGACTGTCTGTTTGGCGCAGCTGTGTGAAAACAGTGGCGGGTCAGCTGTTTATGGAAAAAATGACCATTGTGCCCCTGTTTGTTAAAACTATTTAAAAGAAGATTATAACAACCACATTTTTTGAACTTCATAAGCAGAAATTCATTTCTAAACAGAGCAGAAAGTTCAGATACACCAATGACCTAATAGTGAGTTCCGAAAATGAGATCAGAGAAATAAACTTCACGAACAGGTACAGGAGCAATTTTTCCCATCAAGTTGTGATGACATTCAATTTTTTTTTTTTTTTGTTGTTCGATAATTAATTTCTTATATACTAAAAAACTGTATTGAGCTTGCCAACAATAATATATAGAAGGGAGAGAATATTTCACTTTAAATGACTCGTAATAGTCAAATTTTAGAGAAATGAAGCCAATATAATATTTCAGACCAATATAAAAACTCAAGAACAGATGTTAAAATGTAAAAATATCATGGAAACAACAGTTATCCTCATATACGGCCTCACAGGAATGGACTGCCCAAGCTCCTTCGTCACCAATGCATTAGAAGAGTAGACATAAAAGTGGAGAAGTGGAGAATCAAAAGCTCAAATTCCAAACAATGATTGACTTCCAAGAGGGAGATTTCACCATCTCTCAATAATAAAAAAGTAAATGTGTGCATTTTTGTGTCTATATATATCCAACTAATTCCTTGGAAGTCTGTATAAGATTTCTGTGCTATGTATGTAAAATTACATTGAAAATTACATTGAAATCATAATGGAAAAAATAACTTGCAGTTCAAAGCAGTCTTCTACTCGATGTTTTGTATCTTCATTTTCTTGAGCTTAGGAGGCAAATATGGCAACTCAAACAAAATTAGGCAAGTTATCGAGGAAGAGTTCAGTTAAGCAAGGAAAGAAACTGTCATTTGCTGCTGCACCTGCTCCATCAAACCAATCCTCCAATACTTGTAATCCCTTAATATTTAGCACCTCTAATGATGGAAACATATAAACCTTTGCATTCCAATGGAATTTACAATCAAGCCGCTTTGCTTTTGGCATGTTACAAAGGTACTTCAATGTAAGTAGGCAAAAGCTAATATAAATTGAAACTTATATAAAGGAGAAATGGAAAGAACAAGCCATCTAAATGCATTTTGGCTAGGCAAATAGCAGCAGTATGATTGTAAATTCCATTGGAATGCATGGAGAAGCTGGAATGGAAACCAAGTAAACGGTTAACAGTATGAGCTGCTACAATAACAAATTTAGCTTTAGGTAATGCAGGAATACACATTCGCAGAGCTTACATCCAGAAAATAGCAGAAAATTTAATTCAAATCTGCATTGTATATCCATTTCGCAGAGCTAACAACTAAACTTTGTAAATATATAAGAATTCTGCGCTAAAAAACATATGTAAAAGCAAATTCATGTACTGCAAAATCAATATAATAGCATGTGCTGCCATGGTGTGCTCCATGCATGTGCTGCAAAACCAATATAGATGTGCATTAGCTAAAAGATGCGACCAACCCATCTAAACTACATTACAAGAAGAAAGAAAACCATTTTCAGATTTTATTTCGACGGTGAAAGAAAACCATTTTCATATTTGCTAAAAGATGCGACCAACCCATCTAAACTAAATCACCTCATCTTAAACATTGCTACTTAATTTGATTTTTGTATGGTTTAAGATTTTCAAGCACAATCACAACTAATTCAGAATTGACAATGTTCCGTAGGCTTCCAAATAAATTGGAACATTTGCTTCAAAACCATCCAATTACTATGTTTTTACATATATAACACCTAAACTTCACTTTATACCACCCAAATCTTTCATTTATACCACCCATAAGAGAATAAATTTTCATAATAAATTTTCTTGGAAGATCTATGGCTCAATAAGAATGAACTTGTGCTTAAACGACGAAGAAGGAGGAGAACGACGAACCAAGATGCAGAAATTGGGATCGCAGAACCAGGATCGCAGCGGAAGGAAAGGTAGGCAGAATGAAGGCACCTGGGTAAAATGCGGAAGGAGGGAAGCCGACCAGGATCGCAGCCGAAACGACGAAGAAGGAAGAACGAAATTTTCATGGAATCGGAAGCTTTAGGAAGCCGACCAGAACGAAATTTTCATGGAATCGGGAGCTTTAGGAAGCCGACCAGGATCGCAGCCGAAACGATGAAGGAGGAAGAACGAAATTTTCATGGAATCGGGAGCTTTAGGAAGCCAACCAGGATCGCAGTAAAATTTTCATGGAATCGGGAGCTTTAAGTGCTGAAACGACGAAGGAGGAGAACGACGGCCAAGATGCAGAAATCGGGATTACAGAATCAGGATGACAGCCGAACAAAAGGAAGGCAGAATGAGGGCACCTGGGTAAAATACGGAAGGAGGGAAGCCGGGCCGCGGGAGCGAAGCGGAGCCGCGGGGTAGATCCCGCGGCCGACTTTTCGCTGAGATTTGTGGTCGCCGCAGATGAAAAGTGGCCCCAAACGGGCCTTTTCTACGGTCTCCCGCCGCACCGGGCCAAACGGGGCCTTAAAATCTACATCTTCAAAGCCCAAAATGTCATGACCAAAAGGGGGCATCTGAATACATACCACTCAATTCTTATGCATTTACATTTGTATAACATAAATTTACACTCTCTCAAATCTTTCATCTAATACCAAAAATGCCTCATTTTAATATTTAAAAAGTGACGGCATGTATATATTTATATATATGTAAATTTAAATTTAGTTGTTAGACATGTAAATACGAAAAATTGAGTGGAATGTATCTAAATCTTTAAACGATAAACACGCTTCTTCCAGTTTTGAGGTCAACAGAATCTAAATTAAGTGTAACCTAACAGTTCTTGACTCCATATTTGTGGCATCAAATAAAGAACAAAAATTTCAATGGTAATAATTTGGATGACATAAAGAGTTCAAACTGCGACGAAGTATCTTACACTGTTGAATTGTATGATAAAGCATCTCGATTACTTCATGTAAGTAAAGGGTACGACAAAAGAAAATGCACAACAATCAGTAAAGCAGTTAAAGGCAATGAACCCTCTGAAAAGAAAACTACTTCAAGGTCTCTGATAGTCTGTTGAAAACTCACCNTAGCATGTGCTGCCATGGTGTGCTCCATGCATGTGCTGCAAAACCAATATAGATGTGCATTAGCTAAAAGATACGAGGGGTGAGACTCTATCAGATGGTATTTAGCCATCAAACGAATAGATTTAACCATAGGAAATATCATAGGAAATATGGTATTTAAAAACACATGTAATAATAAACTTTAACCATAGAAAATATCAATTACGCAAGATCAGATGGTATTTAGCCATCAATCATTTTAATTTTATATTTTCAAGCTAAATTCAAGATCCCATAACAGGCTCTATGGAAGCATAAAGTCTTTCCATTCCGTAGTCGCGGTCGGCGAGGGTTGCAGGTGGCACGACGACACAGGCGAGACGAGATGGACAAACTGTTTAGATTTTTGTATGGTTTAAGATTTTCAAGCACAATCACAACTAATTCAGAATTGACAATGTTCCGTAGGCTTCCAAATAAATTGGAACATTTGCTTCAAAACCATCCAATTACTATGTTTTTACATATATAACACCTAAACTTCACTTTATACCACCCAAATCTTTCATTTATACCACCCATAAGAGAATAAATTTTCATAATAAATTTTCTTGGAAGATCTATGGCTCAATAAGAATGGACTTGTGCTTAAACGAAGAAGGAGAAGAACGATGAACCAAGATGCAGAAATTGGGATCGCAGAACCAGGATCGCAGCGGAAGGAAAGGTAGGCAGAATGAAGGCACCTGGGTAAAATGCGGAAGGAGGGAAGCCGACCAGGATCGCAGCCGAAACGACGAAGAAGGAAGAACGAAATTTTCATGGAATCGGAAGCTTTAGGAAGCCGACCAGGATAGCAGCCGAAACGATGAAGGAGGAAGAACGAAATTTTCATGGAATCGGGAGCTTTAGGAAGCCAACCAGGATCGCAGTAAAATTTTCATGGAATCGGGAGCTTTAAGTGCTGAAACGACGAAGGAGGAGAACGACGGCCAAGATGCAGAAATCGGGATTACAGAATCAGGATGACAGCCGAACAAAAGGAAGGCAGAATGAGGGCACCTGGGTAAAATACGGAAGGAGGGAAGCCGGGCCGCGGGAGCGAAGCGGAGCCGCGGGGTAGATCCCGCGGCCGACTTTTCGCTGAGATTTGTGGTCGCCGCAGATGAAAAGTGGCCCCAAACGGGCCTTTTCTACGGTCTCCCGCCGCACCGGGCCAAACGGGGCCTTAAAATCTACATCTTCAAAGCCCAAAATGTCATGACCAAAAGGGGGCATCTGAATACATACCACTCAATTCTTATGCATTTACATTTGTATAACATAAATTTACACTCTCTCAAATCTTTCATCTAATACCAAAAATGCCTCATTTTAATATTTAAAAAGTGACGGCATGTATATATTTATATATATGTAAATTTAAATTTAGTTGTTAGACATGTAAATACGAAAAATTGAGTGGAATGTATCTAAATCTTTAAACGATAAACACGCTTCTTCCAGTTTTGAGGTCAACAGAATCTAAATTAAGTGTAACCTAACAGTTCTTGACTCCATATTTGTGGCATCAAATAAAGAACAAAAATTTCAATGGTAATAATTTGGATGACATAAAGAGTTCAAACTGCGACGAAGTATCTTACACTGTTGAATTGTATGATAAAGCATCTCGATTACTTCATGTAAGTAAAGGGTACGACAAAAGAAAATGCACAACAATCAGTAAAGCAGTTAAAGGCAATGAACCCTCTGAAAAGAAAACTACTTCAAGGTCTCTGATAGTCTGTTGAAAACTCACCAAAGTTCTTTTTTGTTACAAAGTTTATAAACCATTTCTCAAAGCTCTTCCGCCATGTCATCTTCAGCTAAAAGGTGAGCGAGAGGAACCTTGAGCCTCTTCACTTCTGGAAGGCTATCCTCACTCATATTCTCTGCACCTCTCCTCTTCTCCCTTCTCCCATCTGCATCCATAGCAGCAGCATCAACCTCATCACATGAATCATCAGTATGATCATTGAAGCCATCTTCTGCATCAGATGGTTTTTTTGATGGAAGCTCATCGACGGCCTCGCTTCTTTTTGATTCACCTCTGTTCTTCAAAGACTGCTCATATTCGATGACTAATGACCGCATTTCATCGGATTTAATAAGATCAAGAGGAGTCTCACCAGTTCTGTTTTTTGAGTTGAGATTTGCACCTTTCCTGATCAGATATTTGGCCAATTCGAGATGTGAAGCTTGGGCTGCAAAATGAAGAGGAGTCATGCCTTTTCTGTTGGTAGATTTCACAGACGATCCGGAAGATAGCAGGATTCGGACTACTTCAATATGACCCTTCTGAGAAGCAAAATGGATGGCAGCTGTATCATCCATGGCAGAGGCTCCTACATCAGCCTTGTTCTTGCACAGATAACTTACTACCGCCGCATGCCCGGACCAAGCAGCAAGATGAAGTCTCCGGTTTCATTCACAATCTTCAAATCAAGGAAACAATTAAAACTTTCTTTTCAAATTGAAATCACTTTTTCATGATAGAAAAGAGACTCACTCTTGAAATCCACATTCCAAATTCATTTCACCATATTAGCTAAACTATAAAACATAAATATAGTGTGTTAAATTAATATCGAGCTTTATATTGCATCAACATGCCACTTAATAGGAGAGCTAATTTGCAATAGAACTACTTTACAAAATCAATCGGCCGAGGGTTGTTTGCTCTGAAGTATTATGTTGCAAAAGCATTGATTTTTTTGGTTGTTTAGGGTAAAATAACAATGAAGCAAAATTTTGAAGTCGAAATCCCCATTGTCCATTCATAACCCCTTGCTCCTATTTCCGATTCCACCTCCACCTCCCACTCCCACTCAAACTCTTCCTCGTCAAGTTCGTTCTCTAACAATCCCATCCGCACATAATTTCATCTTGAGGTTTATTCCAACGAGATGCTATTAGAAGAACAAAAGGAGATGGAGTTGGTGAATATAGCACAGACTGGAATTGAAATGGGAGCTTTCTCGAAATAAGAGCTGGTTAAAAATATTGTGGGTGAAAAAGAAAATGACATTCTATTTCTTTTCTAATGCAATCAATTTAAGCCCAAAGACAAAAAAAAAAGGATTTCTAGTGAATTACATTCTAAAATGTATGTATTTTTAATACAATCAGCCAGACTACCTTTAATCTATTAGATAACAAAATCATATGTGAGATGACATTAGTTTGATAAAATATGAATTGATAATCGGGAAACTGAACGAGTTTGAAAAATAAAAAATAAAAAAAATTTGAATGTTTGCCATGAGGCTTACAAATATCACAACCCTTAAATCTTTAAGGGAGGTTATGTTTTAAAAAAATGGTAATTATTCAAATGTCTTATTACCATGGAAAAGATTGATCATAAAGTTTTGACTGGCTACTAAATTTGGACAACTGTTATAAATAACAAACTATGTTGAATGAACAATAAGTGAGACCGACAAAAAATGAAGTCAAATGGGCAAATAAAAATGTGAAATTCGTTCCATTGATGAAGGCGAACGATTATCAAGCACAAATAGTCAGGGTAGCACGGCTGTCAAGCCTCAATACATCAATTTGAAATCCATGACACGAACAAAAATCTAGTAACTAGTTTAGGAATAGTAAATCAAGGAGGTAATAATCAAAATCAAGTGATGTGGGGATCGGAAGACGACCGGCTAATCCTCAAGGAAGGGGGGTTGTCATCTCCTCCTTCCTCTCCCCTCCTCCCACTTCCGTCCCTAACTGTTTTCCTTCTTACACTTTTCTTTCCTTTCCTACTTTTCTTACTTTCCTTTATAAACAGGAGATGATCCGCTTGTCTTTTATATTTGAATTCAGGTTTTACCCAACTGTTTTCTCTTGATGGTTGTATCAAACGTCGAGGAAGTGCTCCGGCTGTTTCTCATCCGAGGTGGCAATCATCTCCACTGGTCCGGGTCGTGCTCCGGCCATAGCTCGACCCGCCAAAATATTTATTTATCCTTTCACGCTTCTCGTTGCTGTCCACCAGCTCCCTAGCCCTACGACAAGTCACCGCTGCCCTCTACTCTTCCTACAGGCTGCCACCACCCTTCAACCACGAGCAAGCCACCGCCCCTCCTCTTCCATTAGGCTACCTCAACCCTTAGGCCACCTGCAGCTCCCTTGCAGTCAGCACCTACAATTGCTCCTTCCAGCTCTTCCCTGCAACTCCCCTGCAGGCCACACCTAAGTTGTACTATATGATGCCCCTTCCAGGTCCTCCCTACCGCAGTCCCAACTTCTCCTTCCAGTTGTAGTTCGACGCATTGACGATCATTGACTTATTGTCCTACTGTTCCACGACTATCCAACATCTCTCCGGCCTTCACTGCAACCACCGATCTAGCACCACCTCTCCTCCTCCTCGTCAGCTTGTTGTCTCTCTTTTTATCTAGTCTTTATTTATAATTCTTTATTTTATGCTTTTTATTAGTGTTCTCTTTCCTTCTTTTAAATTTTCATTGTAATCGTGTTTAAGTCGGTAGTAAAATTGTGTCGTGTGTCGTGGTTTCGGTTAACTCCGGTATCATTTGATATCAGAGCTAGCCTAATCATAGTCTCATTCTAGGATTTCAAGCATCCGCCCCTACCCAATCCACCACACCACTTTTTTTTTTTAAAAAATTTCTTTCATTTATTTTTTTCTCTTCTTTTTTTGTCCTTTTTTTTCTTTCCTTCCACAAATCCCAAATCGTCAAACATGTCGCCAAAAAGAAATATGCCCTAGCCTACCCAGAAAGAGATACTGCGAGAACTTCATCACCTCCAACAAAGAATTGCAGAGATTGAAAAAATGACACAGGAATAAGTTACCTTCGACTAAGACCTAGAGAGAAGAGGATTTGAATCCCTTTCATAAAGATAATTTCAGTAATGATGAAGCTAGGTCATGGCGTTTCATAATCTAATATCAAAGGAGATCTGCTGAGGGTACTTGCATCCCTCCCAAAGGGAAACTTTCCGAGAAGAGATGTCCTTTTTGAGGGCACCAAAACCACGGGATCAAGATAGATCTACCAGAGTTTGAAGAAGACATTGATCCAGATGAATTCAATGAATGACTATAGACTGTTAAGCGGATCTTCAAACATAAAGAGGTGTCTGAAGAGAGACGGGCCAAATTAGCTGCTATAAAATTGAAAAAAAGTATATCCCTATGCTGGGAGAACGTACAACAATAGAGGTGGCGAGAAGGCAACGAAAATATTACCAAGTGGGAGAAGATGAAGAAAATCATGCAAATTAGCTACCATCAAATTGAAGAAAAGTATTTCCCTATGGTGGGACAACGCACAACGGTAGAGGATGAGAGAAGACAACAAAAAGATTATCAAGTGAGAAAAGATGAAGAAAACCATGCAAAAGAAATTTCTCCCTCATTACTGTCAAGACATGTTTTTGAAACTCCACTGTCTGCAGCAGAGAGACCTTTCAGTGGAGGAATTCATAGCTCAGTTTGACCACTTACAGTTGAAGTGCAACCTGACGAAGCTAAACGAGAATACAGTGGTCAGATACCTTGGGGGATTGAAGCTTAGTATTAGTAATGTGGTGCAACTACAATAGTACGGACGCTGAGGGATATCTAGACACTAGCATTGAAAATGGAAAGGCAGCAGAAGACAGTTGGAGGCACCAGCAAGAGCACGACGTAGAGAGTTGAGAAAATTTGTTCGAACAGGGAGAAAGCTGCCCCTGGTGAGAAGAAGCTGACTACTGTGCCCGCCAAAAAAATGTTTCGGATGTCATGGATTTGAGCACATAGCCTCCAGCTGCCCAACAAACTGAGTTACAACTTTTCCCGAGCAAGGCGTCGTAGAAAAGGTTAGTGAGAAGCAGGAAGCTGAGAAATAGGGAGAGGAGCATCAGCTTCCACCAGATGAAGGAGAAACATTTGTGATTTAACGGATTCTACAGGCAGAGGACACGAGGGATCTATGTTGGCTTCACCACAATATTTTCCACACATAGGGTTGCCAAAAAAACTCGTAGTTCGCGAACAACTCGTGTTCGGCTCGTTAAGTAGTTCCTACTCGGCTCGTTCGTTAAGAAAACAAGTCAAACACGAACAAATTTTTTAAGCTTGAATTATAAACGAGTTGAACACGAACAACTCTTTGTTCGCTCGTGTTAGGCTCGTTTTAGCTCGAAAAAAAAAATCATATAATTATTTTTATAATAATATATTATATATATTAACATCTTTAAATCATAACAACTCATGTGGCAACGTGGTTCTGCACCTTCTTTTGTATAGATTTGGTTCATGTTTGAATCCATCACTCTACATCTATTTTTCCCGATTAATTTTAAAGTCAATTTCGAGCTGAACACGAATAAGAATATTTAAATCAAGCCGAACACAAACACATTATTCACGAGCCAATTTTGAACACAACCCAAACCTGAGCTTGCTCAATCCCGACTCGTTTACAGCCCTATTCGCACCCACTTCACAACGTACAAAAAGGTATCCAATCTTATCATCCACAAGGGAAGCAACAAGAAAGTGACATCGAGTTAAAAGGTAGAAAAACTGAGACTCACGACTCAGAGACATTCTCAATTATATTCACTGATGCGGCTGAAGAAGAAAAATAGAGTCAATATCAACTGAAAATGCCTAGTAGAGTTTTCATTAAGGAGCCAGCTGCAGGACTAGGTATGATGTGATGTGGTCCCTATGAATGTCTGTCACCTTCTGTTAGGAAGGCCGTCGCAATTTGACTAAAAGACTCGGCACAATGGATTCATAAAGACATATTCCTTCACCAAGGGCGACAAACACCTCATTGTACTTCCTTCAGTAAAGCCTGAGGAAACAGGAGCCCTTACCGACAGAGTAGTCGGACCGATTTTAGTGACAATCGGTTCTCTACCACCATGGCCACCACCATGCAAGAGATTTCAGTCCCAGGAGATTAGACCGAAAGAAAGGTACCCTCGCAAGTGTGTTGAGAGACAATACATTCGACGATGGGATCCAATTGTTGTCATGATTAAAGATAAGGGACTAGAAGTTTCAACAGGTGAGGTCGAAGCTATCCCAACCCCGGGAGACTGACGTGAGGCTCGAGATAGGACAGGTCGGTCCTCAAGGAAAGGGGGTTGCCGCCCTCTCCTTCCTCTCCC
>JXCR01096628.1:2371-56665 GCA_002079205.1 Phalaenopsis hybrid cultivar | reverse complement strand
TTTTTTTTTTTTTTTTTTTTTTTTTTTTTTTTTTTTTTGTGGGCATGTTAGATACATGATGAGACTTTAAACCTTATGAGTTCTTCTGGATAGTCTATTATTAGATGTTAGTTAAAGTTAAATATGAAATCCTAACGAAGGCAATCAAGTAGCTATATTTTTCTCGGTGCACCAATTTATGAGGCGTTTCTGGATGGCTTTTTTATGTGTATATGCACAAAGAAGGCACCCAAATGTCTCTATTCTTTTCGGAGCAACGGGTTTTAGGCTACTCTAGATGGCCTTTTTTTGGTAATATGCACATGTGACATATGGGAGGCTGGTATGTGGGTTAAAGGCAACCAAGAACTCATTTCTTTAGATAATCAACTGTCATATTGTATTGACAGATTCGTTGGTTAGTGTGGTGAGTTCTCTGAGTCCTCACGCCTGTTAGTTTTTTTTAATCAGATTTTTGTTTCTTTATTCATTTTTGTTTCTTATTTTCAATTTCCAAGTTTATTATATTTCATCTAATTTTATGACTTATGACTGAGTGATCTCTCTTCAATTATTGTAGGACGATGTGCTCCATATTTTCGGAGAACTCCAGAGTGCTATGTCGTTTGTGGACTAGTTACTCACGCCACGCAGGCCAGCCGATAGTGATCGAGGTTAAACGCAGCTACGGGTGGCAGCTACACAACTGCCCGCAGTGGGCAGACGATCCGGACAAGTGTGAGTTCTTTAGGCCCAGTTCTAAAGAGTATAACAAATCCCCCTTTGACCCTTCTCTGCTTCATGAAATCCTTATTAAAACACTGATGTGAGAGATATCCTTTCGTCGCTCAAAATCATGAACTTAAGGAACTGAACTTGACGAATTGCTCAACGGCGCGGCCACAAACAAGACAAAAAAGAAAACTGTCGGAATCAAGACATGAGAATAAACCCTAGATGATTAGCCCTAATAAAACACACCCAAAATACATTCAAACTTTTGCCCCGAAACCACACTTAATTCCTCTCCTCGCATACATGATTTGGGGCTTAATGGGTTGTACCCGGAGGCTGGAATCTTTCGGGGCAGTTATTAGGGTTTCTATTCACCTAGATTGGGTCGTTCCAGGAGGGACTGATATAACAATACTCCCCTTCCAAATAAGCACATTATTCTTAAGGTGAAATACTGAAAACTGCTTTTGGATCACTTCATAAGGATCCCGAGTTGCTTCATAATCTGGCAAACCTTTCAAATTAATCAAGGATCAAAAACCACATCCATGTCCTTTGTCAAGGTCTAAGGTAGTGAAGATGAGGATTTGTGATATCTGATAGCACGCCCCAACAGAAATACATGAAAAACTAGATGCAATGACGATGTTGGTGATAACTGCAGACGCTATGTCATTTCTCCAATGTGTGTCACAATTTCATAGTGTCCAAAATATTTTGGGGAAAGCTTCTCTCTCCTCTTCTTGACTAATTTCTTCTGCTAGCAAGGTGTCGGCTTCAAATAAACCATGTCTCCAGACTCAAATTGTACCTCCATCCTATGTCCATCAGCCTTCTTCATGATACGTTGAGCCATCAATAGATGTCCCTTGAACTCTGTTAATACCATATCCCTCTCCTTAAAAGTATTTGTCTACACTGGATACTGGTGCAGTGTTATGTCCATAGTGTATCAAGTGAGGTGGATCTAGCCCATACAAAATCATGAAAAGAGTGGTGTATGCTATAGTATAGTATGAAGTATCGTACCAACACTCAACCCATGCAACCCACCTTGCCCAAAGCATCGGTATATCGGATACAAAACAACCCAAAGCTTCGGTGCATCTGATATAAAACAACGCAAGTATGTTTCCACACTCTTATTGACCACCTCAGTCTAACCATCCGTTTGAGGATGATATGTTATACTCTTTAGAACTGTCCCTTGTGATCTCAACAGTTCCTTCCAAAAATGGCTGAGGAATACCTTGACCCTGTTTCATACAATAAATTTTGAAATACCATGACTTATTGTATAAATACAGTAATGACTGAGAAACAGTATAAGGGCATCGCATCGGAATGAAGTATACATACTTGCTAAGGCAATCCACTACCACCAATATCAGAGTAAGTCCCTTCGATTGTGACAAATCCTCTATAAAATCCATCACCTCTTCCCAAACCTTATCAGGAAATGTTAGGCGTTGCAGTAACCCTCCTGGTGTCATAGTTAAATACTTGTGTTGTTGGCATACATCACTTCTCGCCATCATGTCCTCTAATATCTACACATTCTCACCCAATATAGCTCTACCGATAAATGATTGTATGTCTTATTCACCCCTGAGTGCCCCCTAATTGTGTTGCCATGAAACTTCTGCAATAGTTTGGGGATGTGCCCCAATGCCCTCGGTTACATGGATCATCCTGATAAAGTAGTTTTTGCCCCCTAAATGGATAACTTGGATGACTGTTCAGGTCTTGTAGCAACTCTGGCACAATCTTCCTTAGCCCCTCATCTTGTTCACTCTCCTGCCTGAAGANTCGGTTACATGGATCATCCTGATAAAGTAGTTTTTGCCCCCTAAATGGATAACTTGGATGACTGTTCAGGTCCAGTAGCAACTCTGGCACAATCTTCCTTAGCCCCTCATCTTGTTCACTCTCCTGCCTGAAGGTTTCCCAATCTATGACCATGAGTTATGTTAAAACTGCTAGCTAGGGCTCCGCCTTCCTTGATAATGTATCCACGCCTTTAATCTCCAATCCTAGGCAATTCTAGATCTCAAAATCATATCCAAGTAATTTGGATATCCACCTCTGATGTTTCTCAGTCACCATCATCTGCTCCAACAAATACTTCGAGCTCCTCTAATGTTCCTGACTATAAAGTGTCGCCCCAACAGGTAAGGACGTCACTTCTGAATGGCCAATACAAAAGCCATCAACTCCCGCTCATATATGTACCTAAGCCTCACCGTAGTAATAAGCATTTGGCTGAAATAGGCAATAGGTCGCTAGTCTTGTATGTGTACTGTCCCCAATCTATATCCTGATGCAACTATCTCTGCCACAAATGGACTATTACAGTTTAGAAGTGCTTATACTGGTATGTTGGTCATGCCCACTTCAGTTGTTCTAAGGTTTGTGTTGCTGCTTCTTCCCATGTGAAGTTATCTTTCTTCAACTGCTTCGTCAATAGCCATGCAAGAGTGTCATACCCCCTCACGAATTTCTAATAGTACTAAGTGAGACATAAGAAACCTCTCAACTCCTTGAAGCTCTTAGGCAAAAACCAGTCCAACAAAGCCTCAATCTTGGACTGACCCGTTGTTACACTTGCTCTAATCAACACATGCCCAAAGTACTCCAACTATGATTGTAAATGAGCATTTCTTCAGGTTGGCATACAGCTGATAATCTCTTAAAATCTCAAGTCCCCTATGCTTTGCCTCAATATGATTGTAGATCAAAATGTTGTCAAAAAATACTAGGACGAACTTCATGAGAAAAGGCTGAAAAATCATGTTCATGAGAGACTGAAGTGTTGGTAAGGCCGAATGACATCACCAAAAACTGATGTCTTTCATGAGTCCTAAAAGTTGTTTAATGCACATCAGCTGGGTTCATCCCAATCTAATAGTNATGATTGTAGATCAAAATGTTGTCAAAAAATACTAGGACGAACTTCATGAGAAAAGGCTGAAAAATCATGTTAATGAGAGACTGAAGTGTTGGTAAGGCCGAATGACATCACCAAAAACTGATGTCTTTATGAGTCCTGAAAGTTCTTCAATGCACATCAGCTGGGTTCATCCCAATCTAATAGCATCCCGACTTCATATCAATCTATGAGAAGATGACTACTCCAAAAAGCTCACCTAACAGCCCATAAAACACCAGAACAAAAGACTTTTCCATTATAGTTTATTTGTTCAGAGCCCTATAATCTACACAAAATCTCTAGCTATCATAGTTCTTCACCAATAAAATTGGACTGAAAAAAAANAATAGCATCCCGACTTCATATCAATCTATGAGAAGATGACTACTCCAAAAAGCTCACCTAACAGCCCATAAACCACTAGAACAAAAAACTTTTCCATTATAGTTTATTTGTTCAGAGCCCTATAATCTACACAAAATCTCCAGCTATCATAGTTCTTCACCAATAAAATTGGACTGAAAAAATGACTCATATTGGGTTTGATAATCCCTTGCCCCGAGCATCTCCCTAATCAACCTTTCTATCTTATTCTTCTAAATATGAGGGTGTCGATATGGTCTGACACTAGAGAAAGCCCTTCAATTTAATGGCATGATCGTGCTCCCTCAGTGGCGGTAACCCCATATACTGACGAAGTATGTCANCCTTCAATGTAATGGCATGATCGTGCTCCCTCAGTGGCGGTAACCCCATATACTGACGAAGTATGTCAAAAATTGTTGCAAAAGTTGTTGAACACACTCATGGAACTCTACTGACTTTAGGTCCCGGATCTCCTCTAAACTCTGCAACTCCACCAAGTAGCTCAATTTTGCTCCTCATATCATCTTAACAATGGTTTTGAGTGAATCATGGTTCTGCACAAGCTAGCATCCCGTTTCAGCACCACCTTCCTCCCNCACTCATGGAACTCTACTGACTTTAGGTCCCGGATCTCCTCTAAACTCTGCAACTCCACCAAGTAGCTCAATCTTGCGCCTCATATCATCTTAACAATGGTTTTGAGTGAGCCATGGTTCTGCACAAGCTAGCATCCCGTTTCAGCACCACCTTCCTCCACTCGACATCTAAACTCCAAAGTCAGGGATTTTCAGTGCTCATCATCTTTCTATAATTTTGTAGCAAATTCATCCCCAAAATCACATAAGTCCTTCTCAGGTTCAAAGAAAGGAAGTCCTCCACCACATGTATGCCCTAAAGTGTCAACACCAATCCCCTACAAATTCGTTGGCTTTTCTCCACCTTCTTTGTCTCCGTCATGACCCCAAAACTTCTCGTATCTACCAACTTCAAACTGAATAGGTTCACAACTCAATTTGAGATAAAGTTGTGAGTGACCCCACTATCCACCAACGCCCCTATAGACTGCTCCTCGATTTGTCCACTCACATTCATGGTATGACTTTGAGTAAATTCCACCACTGAGTTGAGGGACACCTCCACTACATCAAGTTGTAGGTACTTCTCACCATCCACCACTTCTTCATCTAACTCCTCAATATCTGTCTCATCATCACAAATTATAAGGACCTAAAGCGTGCAATCCTTGCAATGGTGGCCTAGAGCATACTTTTCATCACATCAAAAACATAATCTCTTTGCTCTTTTGTCCCTCACATTTTCCTCTGCTTGGAGTTAACCTTCAGACAGGCCACCATATTCTTCTCCTTCAGTACCTCCATCTAAAATGACACTGCCTAGTCATCTGAGGAACTCGAGTGGAATCCTCTCATGATGTTGCTTCTATTGGCCCTCTCCGTCTGGTTCCTGTATTCCACCATCTGGGCTAGCTCCATCTCCCCCAATCTCAACGATGTCAATAGTCGGAGGGCTGCCTATATGTCAAGCTTTAGACCCTTCATGAAATTCCCCTCCAATACTGCTTCAGAAACCCTAGACATCCCGACAATAATTCAAATATCTTCATATAATCCATGACAGCCCCTCTCAAGTCAAGGCAAAAAATTGTTTCGATAGATCTCCTTCTTGAATGATTTGGAAACATTGAAACAAGCAATCCTTAAATTCCTCTAACGAACGGATCGGGTATCTAGCCTCCCTCCATTGAAACCATGCTAGGGCTTTCCCCTTCAAACATAACCCTGCGTCCATGAACTTCTCCTCATTTAGCTCATTCACCACGAAACATCGCTCCATTTGATACACATACCCATGTGTCTTACCCTCGAAGATCGACATCTTCAACTTCCTAACCCAAGCATCTCCACCACAATTTTCTCTCCAGCGGTTCCCTCGATGTATATAAGGTGAACATCCCTCGTTCCAACATAGCAATACTCCATCTCAGCTTCTCTCATTCCTTCTACATACTTTTCCATACCCATTGCATAACCCATTCCCCTATTTTGGCCCAACCCTCTCCATTGAAAATCTCTTGATGGTGGATGCTTTCCTCATCGTGTCCCTCTTGTCCGGTATCTTTCCCTTTAGATTTGGCCAAGGATTCTCTGGTCAAACCTTGGTTAGGGTTCACAATTTAAAACGCAGGCGAGATTTTGAATTGCATCCCAATAAATCTCCCCATCATCTCCTCCAAGCCCTCAAATTGGTTTTTCCTGGAAGAAAACCTTCCTTCTATGGTTGAGAACCTTTACTCCATCCCGGATTTACTTTGTATTAATTCTCCGTCAAATCTCTCTTCCAAAGCACCAGCTTTCTTTGTTATCATCTCTCCAAGATTTTGCTCTAATAGCAATTTGATACAAATCGGAGTCAAAATCAGCAAACAAATTGCAAGAAATACGCGGGAAAACCCAAATTAGGTATAATTTGATTAATCTCTAAGCAAGCAAACAAAATAAAATAGGTGATCTACAATTCAAGAGGTGGATCGACTCTACACAATCCTAGATGCCACTAGAAAGAAGAAGAAAAAAAAAACTACAGGAATCAAAACATGAAAATAAACCCCATGGTATTAACCCTAACAAAATTTGTATAGTTATTGAGTCTTATTCTAAGAAGTATCGGGTATTTCAAACTAAAGAGAAAAACTCAAAACCATCTCATCATAAACAAACATAATCCGGTAAAAGCATATTCAATTACATTGCAGCAACAACAATAGTAGGAAAATAGGAAAAAATAGGAAATTTACATAATTAGCACCCAATTCTTATATATTTACATATCTAATAACTACACGATAATTTCTACATTTATACCACCCAAGAGTTTTATATCACATCAAAATACCACTATTTCAACTCTTAAAAAGTGCAATATACCTTTTCATGCAAAGGGAAAAAGGCATGTAAGGTAAAAATTGAAGTTTAGGTGTTAGATATGTATACATAAGAATTGAGTGGTATGTATGTAAATATTCATAAAAAAAAGATAGATGAGTGTAGAACATGTACAGGATTGGGAGTATTCATACCCTATTCGAGTGGGATATTTCTTGAAATATGCTTCACATATACTGCAAAACAAAAAGAACACACGTGAGTGATTTACCATAACTCATGTTAGCTTAACTTTTTATGTTCTTGTATGAAAAAAAAATATCTACGGCATACACTACAACATGGATTTCAATCATCAAGAAGCTAGATTGAAATCAACTAACATTTACAAAGGAGCAAAAAGTAAAATCAAACCAGTAATCAAGGCAATCAAGGTGAAAACAACTCTCTAATAGTTTCAAGATAATGGTGGAACAGAGAATGAAACGAAAGAATTCTCTCAGAGGAACACAAACACATAACGCTCAACAACAACACCATTCCAAAATGGAAACTTAGATTTGAAATATATAATAGAAAATTTCTTCTATTTCAGTAAAGTGCTTTTCAATTTTAGAAATTATCCCCATTCAATTACAGGCTTTCACTGCATAAATAATGGATAGCGACAGTGAGACAATAAATAGGAACATATCATTGGTAAAGCAAGAAATGAACAAGCAGCAATAAAAATTAATTTGCTGGACATTGTATTTCTTTAGGGTAAAGTGTCAAAATAGTGACTGTATACATTGGACCAATTTAGTCTTAGACTCAATAACAGTGCCAAGTTAGTACCCGGTCTCTTTAAATTGGGACTAAAATGGTCCTCAATTGCGACTTTTTCAGCCCATACTAAAAAATTCTTAGAACTAAATTGATACATTTTATTAGATTATAACGGTTATCCCTATGTCATTATTACTTATTATTTGATTTTATTCCCAGATTATGTATTTCCCCTTTTGCTTTATTTTATTTTTAAATCTTTCCTAGTTATTTTATTTTGTTTTTACTACTTTCCATTATTATGCTTATTGTAATTGGGTTTAATACCCCACCTCCTATCAAGGAAATTGAGTTGGTCTATTTCAAATCCTAACATGTTATCAAAGCCTAAACCTAGATTCAGCAGCCCCCGACATCCTCCACCGGTTCCAGCAGCCGCTGCCTCCACCTGATTTCCTCTCCCTATAAAAAGTTTTGTGAGAAACCTCCAGCGTGAGAGCGGTATTTTTTCAGTCTCCAGTAAGAAACCTCCAACGTTGGGGATCCTACCGTGAATCCAAGGAGCTTACCCAGCCGTGAGAACCCCCACCGCACGTGAGATTCCACTCTACCGTGAGATTCCAANAGCCGTGAGAACCCCCAGCGCCCGTGAGATTCCACTCTACCGTGAGATTCCAATCATCCCAGTCGGCTTCGAGTTCTTCGTTCCTGTGAGAAGCCAAGGAGCTTTCACGGCCATTGTCTTCCACCTGCAGTAGAATTCTGGTAGTAGTCCAGAAGGTTCCTGTCCGCAAGATTTCTCCTCTACCGCTCCTCCTGCAGACTCCTGTCTGTCAAATACTTCTGATGTTCTGCAGAAAGAATTCCTACAATTGTATATGTTTGTCGTGATTCTAAAAAAAAAGTTATTGATGGCTCAAAACCACAACATATCATTGGGCTCAGTCAGAATTATGATTGGTTCTTTCAATGAATCACCCTCTTCTTGACTCCACTGATTGACTCCAACCTCCGCTCCCTTAAAGACCAGAGCGGAATCCAACATGAATTTCTTGATCACAACTCAAAAATTGGAAGGCAGTAACTTCCTCTAATGGTCCCAAGTGGTATCGTTGTTTATCAAAGGTCGTGGGAAGTTTGGTCATCTCATAGGTATGATTCGTGAGCCTCCAAAGACTAACCTTACATATGGAGCATGGGAAGTGGAAAACTCCATCGTCATGTCTTGACTGATCAACTCCATGGAGACTTCAACTGGTCGTACATGTTCCTTCTTTCAGCTAGTGTTCTCTGGATGGCTGTCTGCGATACCTACTCAGATGTAGGTGATTTCAAACAAGTCTATGAGGTATCTGAGAAGACCGGGAGGTAAAACAGACCCGTGACCCAGTACTATAATGACCTGGTTGCATTATGAATGGAATGCGACTTGTACTACAACTACACTTGCAATTTTTCGGTCGACTTATCCCTCTTCCAGAAGATCGTAGAAAAGGATCGTATTTTCAATCCCTTGCTGGTCTTAACAAAGACTATGACAAAGTTTGGGGCCGTATTCTTGGTCGGGACCCTCTTTCATCCACTCGAGTTGCTTTTACCGAAATTCATCGAGAAGAAACTAGAAGACTTGTCATGCTAGACAATTTTACTCCTTCAACTGAGTCGTTCACCTTGATCTCAAATAGTGCTCAACCCTCATCTATGCCACCTCAGAACGGTCACCCCACTTGCGATTACTGTCACAAACCCAACCACTCGGGACATGTTGAAAACTTCACGATAAGCCAGCATACAAACCTTCGGCCAAACCTCTGTCGTCAAAGGCACGGCTCAACCGACTCCTACTCGGAACATCCCGAATTCTTTTGAATGCCTAAAGAACCAAATGGAGCAATTGATCAAGTTTTTTTGAGCCAACCAAGTCTCTGTGGGTCCATCGACCTCCCCTGATCACCAAGGTACTTTACTTATGACTCTCATAGTTTATTTCTCCTCTAGTACATGGATTATTAATTTAAATGTCACGGATCACATGATCGGCTGCTCATAAGCTTTCTCAACTTACAAAATATCGTCAGAATTGTCGATGGATCATGAAAATACATTGTCGGTGAAAGGTCGATTGAAACTAGATTGCCGGTAAAGGGTCGATTGTACTGAAGACTAGAGTTTGTTTTACATGTTCCCCAATTGCAATGTAATTTATTATCAGCCACAAGTTGACAATAGACATCGATTGCATCGCTAACTTCTCTTCTAATGTTTGTGTTTTTCAGGATCGTCATTTAAGGAGAATGATTGGAACTGCTAAGAGGGTAGCTAGACTCTACATGTTCCCCGATTGCAATGTAACTTATTATCGGTCCGTCACTCAAAAGGGGTATTGATCCATTGATCCTACTACTAGCAAAATCTATGTGATTGTTGATGTCTCTTTTTTTGAAAGTGTTTCCTATTTTCCTAGCTTAGCCCAAACGAGGGAGAGCTTAGGTTTTTAGATAGTCTTCATTATCAATACTCCTATGGATGTTCCTCTCATTATTCCCACAACTAAAGAGTTCCCCGATTGCAATGTAACTTATTATTGGTCCGTCACTCAAGAGGGGTATCGATCCCTTGATCCTACCACTAGCAAAATCTATGTGACTGTTGATGTCTCTTTTTTTGAAAGTGTTTCCTATTTTCCTAGCTTAGCCCAAACGAGGGAGAGCTTAGGTTTTTAGATACTCTTCATTATCAATACTCCTATGGATGTTCCTCTCATTATTCCCACAACTAAAGAGTCCCCATCTCGNAAAGTGTTTCCTATTTTCCTAGCTTAGCCCAAACGAGGGAGAGCTTAGGTTTTTAGATACTCTTCATTATCATACTCCAATGGATGTTCCTCTCATTATTCCCACAACTAAAGAGTCCCCATCTCATTGAGTGCTTCATTCTCTCCTCTCACTGTCCATGTCTACGCTTGCCGCACCCATCCCAATGCTCCAACTCAGGAGTCTGATGCCTCCTTACATGACCTTGACTCCACTCTAGGCAGCATCCTCAGCACAACCCCTCTTCCGAATAAGGAGGTGAGCTCTCTGAGAAAGGTACAAAATCAGATATGCCTCCTCTATTCTATTGCAAAAAGTGTCTTTTCACAGTTTATCGCTGACCTAAAGTGCATTAGATCATCAGATTCCTACTACTATTGAGGTTGCTCTTACTGATTCAGCCTAAAAAAAAATATTAATGTAGGAGATGAATGCCCTTCAATGGAGCCATACTGTGAGACGTCATGGACCTTCCCTGGGGTAAGAAAGCTGTAGGATGTCGGTGGATTTTTAGCACCAAGCTCAACTATGAGAAGTCTTTTGAACGCAACAAGACAAGATTGTCCGTCAAAGGATACTCACAAACCTATGTAATTGACTATGAAGAGACGTTTACTCCAGTGACTAAGTTAAACACTATTCTGGTCTTGTTATCACGTGCAGTGAATATGGATTGGCCTTTATTTCAAATAGATGTCAACAATGCATTCTTGAATGGTGAGCTGACAGAAGAAATTTACATGTCTCTCTCACTGCGTTTGATTCTACTACCATCAGAGGATAAGTATGCCGACAAAAAATTCATTTAATGGACTACAGCAGTCCCCAAGGGCCTGGTTCGGCAATATCACGAAGGTGATCATTGGTCATCGGTCATGGTTTTACTAGGGCTCAATCGGATCACACTCTCTTCTTCTAACATTCCTCAAATGGTTAAGTAGTTATCCTTATTTTCTACGTTGCAAAATCATTTGAAATGAAAGATTTGGGATCTCTCCATTACTTCTTAGGTATGAAAGTGGCTCGATCATGTCGAGGCATTTGCCTATCTCAGCGCAAATATGTGATTAACCTCTTGAAACAGAAACTTCTTTTGTGCAAACCAGTGGCTATTCCTATTGATCCCAATATAAAATAATCTAACATTCCAAATATTGTGTCTATCAACAAGACTCACTATAAGTGTCTGGTGAGGAAACTCATCTACCTCACATATACTTGCCCCGACATATGCCACACAGTTAGTATAGTAAGTCATACATGCATGACTCCCACGAGCACCACCTCCAAGCTGTCCATCAAATTCTTCGCTACTTAAAAGGTACACCAGGCTCAGGTTTATTTTTTTCCCGCCACACCTCTTGGACTATTGTTGTGTACATAAATGTTAATTGGACTGGATCAGTTCATGATCGGCATTCCACCCCGGGGTATTGCTCATTTGTATGTGACAATCTTATCACGAAGAAAAGCAAAAAATAATAGATTGTTGCCCGAAGCAGTACTGAAGCTGAATTTCAATCCATGTCCTTAGGAATTTGTGAAGTTCTCTAGTTACGCATCAAGCACTGTGAACTCCGTATGTNATGTGACAATCTTATCACGAAGAAAAGCAAAAAATAATAGATTGTTGCCCGAAGCAGTACTGAAGCTGAATTCCAATCCATGTCCTTACGAATTTGTGAAGTTCTCTAGTTACGCATCAAGCACTGTGAACTCCGTATGCCAACCTATGTTTCACTGCAACTACTCTGTGATAATAAGGCCAGCATCGCTCATAACCAGTCCAGCATGATCATATCAAACATTTGGAGATCGACAAACACTTCATCAAGAAAAAGATCGAGTCCAGAGAGATTTGGGTTTCATATATGTCTTCCAATGGTCAACTAGCGAACATCCTCACCACGAATCTGTCTCACCCTCTGTTCGATGACTTTAAGACGAAGTTGAACATAACTGACATCTATGCTTCAACTTTAGGGGGAATAATATATTATAATGACTATCCTTATGTTATTATTACTTATTATTTGATTTAAATCCCTGGNATGCTTCAACTTTAGGGGGAATAATATATTATAATGACTATCCTTATGTTATTATTACTTATTATTTGATTTTATTCCATGATTATATATTTCCCCTCTTGTTTTATTCTATTTTATTTCTTTTCGAGTTAGTTTATTTTGATTTTATTACATTTCATTTTTATACAGATTCTAATTGTATTTAAATACCCCACCTCCTATCAATGAAATTGAGATGACCTATTCCTAATCTTAATACTTTTATATAGACTCCGGGACTAAAATAACCGTGTGCAAAGGAATAGTATCGNAGATTGAGCTGACCTATTCCTAATCTTAATACTTTTATATAGACTCCGGGACTAAAATAACCGTGTGCAAAGAGTCAGGGTACTACTTTGATACTCTTCTCTATAATTCTCTCCCCCCAAATCATAGAATAGAGACAAAAGAGAATACATGAGAAATCTTTCAAATACATTTTATAATCAAAATAACATCCATCCAACCCCTATTATAGGAACACTGTATAAATTTTAATTAAAATTAAAATCCAAATAAATCCTAAAAATTCTATCATCCAACCCAACAAGATAATTCTAAAAGTCAACAAGAGAAAAACTAAAATTAAAACCAAAATCTATCTAAAAATACTAGATAGATGTAGACAAAACATTGGTTATGGATCTGACAAGAAACCCTCTCATTACCATCCAACAAATTTTGGAAGTTCCTTGTTCAACAGAGCTGAGATAGTTTATACTATTTGAACAAAGAAGTGTAAATAAATTATAAAGTGTACAGCACAGCTTGATATTGTTGTGACTCGTAAGCTCATTATACATTGCAGCCAAGCAGACGAAGGGCCTCACAATTATCCATCAAATATAGTCTCTCTTTGTTAATTCTAAAGAATTGTACGATGGTTAGCAATATTTGGTTATATCGGTTCAAAAGAACTGCTATAAATGTTTCTTAGCATTTTATTTGTTTTTATTTTCGCAAAAAAATCATATAACACCATAATTCTTTACTAAAATCATATATTGTAGTCCCATGGACATCATCATTATGACTAAGGCATTGGTTTAAAATTGTACCATACGAGGTATGCCTCAATGCACTTTATTGGGTATTTCATAATGAGCATACACCTCATGGTGTAATATCTGATGCGCATGCCTCACATATTATAGGGCATGCCTTGCCTCAATTTTGATGAAGCATTGGTGATAGAGTTAGAGCAAATATAAATAAAAATTTAATAAAAACATTATATCAACCCAACTATCCCTCACACCTCAGCGACAAGTGCCACCTACGCACAATTCTTTAATCGAAAGTTTCAATTTAGGGCTTTTAATAAAACACAATAGCATAAAGAAAATACCCAACATATAAATATAGTGCTAAAGCTGAAATTGGACAGCGACAAGGTGTATGCCTATCTTAAGTACAATTATTGTGATAAGGTGGTTAACGGGGTACTACAAGAATGAAATAGTACATTTCTCACGAATCTGTCTCACCCTCTGTTTCATGCATATATATGAACAAGGTGATAATGTCGAAGCACTTAACGCAAAGATAATTTGATAACAAATAGATATCATATCATATTATAATAATGGAACTAGTGACAAAAATTCCTCATCTTATTTGCCACACGGCCCACACATATCAAATAGAGGTGCAAAAGAACCTATGGATCAATACATTAAGAATGTGGAAGACAAGAGGGATAATGGAGAAAGAATGGCCTATCGTATGTCTAAAAATACTAGAGGCTCATAAACGTGTGTGTATCTGAAGATTGAAAGATTCTCTTATGAAAATATCATTTATTTATTGTGGCAACCTTTACTTATTTCAACATGATATGTTCTATAAGTACTCATATTCAAGGCATGAAATCATTATTTATGTATGAGCTATTAACTTGCATATTGAATAGAGAAATGAATAGTATCGACAAATTCATTTTAGTGATTAAGAAAATTTGAAAATAAATTGGAGAAACTATCAAGTCTGATGGTTAGTCTTGTGTCAAGAATAAAAGCTTACTCAACATTTTGATTAGTAATCATTGCAACACTATTTTCCTAGAGTTTCTTGAAGCATCAAATCAGGTAAAAGATTCAAACTACATTTTTTGACAGTCATAGCAGAGATTGGAGAATATATAATGGTTCAAGCAGTCACAAACAACGTTGGTGCTTATAAGGTATATTGAAAGCAAGGAAACCTTTGGAGATTTATGTTCACCTCCATTACATGACTTAACTATTTTTAGGCAAAGAAACCTGAAAGAAAAGAAGTTATGAAGGATATTTTAAATGAAAGGTTTTGTTTAAGTGTTATATATGTAATGAAAACAATAAAGCTATTAGTCCAAATTTTAAAAATGCTTAATGTGAATAAAAATCCAGCTATGAGCATATTTGCAATGAGGACAAGTCTAAAGAATTGATAGTGCATACCATAGAAGAAAGGAGTCTAGTTATGAAAAAAATTTGGGAAACAATTAATGAGAAGCGGGAGCTTCAAATTCATTGTCATTTGCATGCCACTTGATAATTACCTCATTAATTCCAATATGTTGAGAACAAGTCGACCAACCTTGAGATCAAATTTGATTTATATCAATATATGAATAAATTGATTGTTAAATCAACTGATCAAACAATAACTCATATGCAACTTGTAGCAGTTAGAAATATATAATTCTTTAGAATACTGCAGCAGCAACAACAACAATAACAAGTCTTTATCCCTACATAATCTTTTTTCTCCATTGTGTCCTATTGAGCGTCATATTTTCAATTAATTCTAATAAATTAAAATAATTTTCTATAGAACATTCCCAAATCTTTTTAGGTCTACCTCTACCTTTCTTAACATAAATCGAATCTAAAACATCTACTCTCATAACCACATCATCATATGGTTGACATTTAATGTGACCAAACCATTTAAGACAACTATCTCTAATATTTTCCATCACTAGAGCTACATCAACCCTTTCAAGAATATATTCATTTTGCATTTTGTCTCTAAGTGTAAAGCCACACATCCACCTAAGCATTCTCATCTCAGCAACACTAAACTTAGTTTTATGCTTCTCTTTTATAGGCCAACATTCTGCACCATAAAGCAATGCAAGTCTCGGCTCGATGCATTCCTCAACTTGAACCATCCAACTTGAATTCTACTAATAACATCTTCATCTCTATCACCATCAGTTTGAACAATACAGTCGAGATAGTTAAATGTTCACTCCTTTTAATGATTTGATCACTCATTATTACAACTCCGCCACTAAATCTACTAGTACTAAAATTACATCCATGTATTCAATTTTAGATCTGCTCAAACGAAAGCCTTTAGACACTAAAGTAGTCCTTCATACTTCAAGTTTTCCTGAACTCTTTCTCTAGTCTCATCCACAAGAAGAATATCATTAGCGAAAAGCATACACCAAGGTACATCCACCTATAAATGTCCATTAGAGAAATCATAACTAAAGCAAAAAGATATAAACTTAAAACTGATCCTTCATGTAATCCAACTAAAAAAAGAAAATACTTGGTAAATTCTCCTTTTATTCGAACATAGGTAACAGCTCTAGTATGCATATCTTTAATGACTTGAATATAAGTCATATCAACATATTTCTTTTCTAGAAATCTTCAAAGAACTTCTCTTGGAACCATTATCATAAGCTTTTTAAATCAACAAAATTATATGTAGATCCTTCTAACTCTCTCTATACTTTTCCATCAAACCTCTCAATAAATTTATAGCTTACATGGTAGACTTATCCGGCATAAATCCAAACTAATTATGAGGAATCTTTATATCGCATAACCTATGTTTAATTACTCTCTCCTATAATATTAATTTACGGCACATTAACTTGATTCCTCTATAATTTGCTCTTGTGCTTCCCTTTATTCTTAAAACTGGGACCAAAATACTCTTCTTCTACTCCTCAGGCATCTTGTTAGTTTTTAAAATAATATTAAAAAAATTAGTAAGCTATGAAATTCTCAGCTCACCTAAATATTTTCACACTTCTATTAGGACACTATCAGGCCATACTTGTTTTCCACTACTAAATTTTTTAAAACTCATCAACTTTTTTTTTGACAAATGTGACGGTAAAATAAAGTGTTTTATTACTATTAGCAATATTAAGATCACTAAAAACGATCATATTTTCAAAAACATTGTTTGAATGTTTATCAAAATATCTCACTGACCTATGTTAAATATATTGATCTAAGAAAAATATTTTTTATTCTCATCTTTAATACACTTTACTTGAATTAATTTTTTATTTTTTTTCTCTTTGTTTGACTACTTTATACATATATATATATATATCTTTATTCTTATTTAGTATCTAAGCTATTATAAAGATTAGTAAAAGCAGAATTTTTAGCATCACAAATTGTCTTCTAGACTCCTTATGGCTCATCTTGTATTTTTTAAAATTCTCTAAGTTATTGCATTTAAACAAATTTTTNTATACTTTTCCATCAAACCTCTCAATAAATTTATAGCTTACATGGTAGACTTATCCGGCATAAATCCAAACTGATTATGAGAAATCTTTATATCGCATAACCTATGTTTAATTACTCTCTCCTATAATATTAATTTATGGCACATTAACTTGATTCCTCTATAATTTGCTCTTGTGCTTCCCTTTATTCTTAAAACTGGGACCAAAATACTCTTCTTCTACTCCTCAGGCATCTTGTTAGTTTTTAAAATAATATTAAAAAAATTAGTAAGCTAAGAAATTCTCAGCTCACCTAAATATTTTCACACTTCTATTAGAACACTATCAGGCCATACTTGCTTTCCACTACTGAATTTTTTAAAACTCATCAACTTTTTTTTTGACAAATGTGACGGTTAAATAAAGTGTTTTATTACTATTAACAATATTAAGATCACTAAAAACGATCATATTTTCAAAAACTTTATTTGAATGTTTATCAAAATATCTCACTGACCTATGTTAAATATATTGATCTAAGAAAAATATTTTTTATTCTCATCTTTAATACACTTTACTTGAATTAAATTTTTATTTTTTTTTTCTCTTTGTTTGACTACTTTATACATATATATATATATATATATCTTTATTCTTATTTAGTATCTAAGCTATTATAAAGATTAGTAAAAGCAGAATTTTTAGCATCACAAATTGTTTTCTAGACTCCTTATAGGTCATCTTGTATTTTTTTAAAATTCTCTAAGTTATTGCATTTAAACAAATTTTAATGATAAAATTTCTTATATTTTATCTTTTCTTACACATTATTATTGAATATCAATCATATTTACTTATAAAAAATTTTCATTTTGATTCTCTAAGCACATCTTTTGTCACTTGTTTAATAGTATATGTTATTTTATCTCACATTGCATTAATTTCTTCATGATATCTCAAATCTTAAAATCTTGAAATTTACTTATAAAAACAATTTTATTTGTCTTTTTAAGTGTCTGGTCTAATTGTATGATAATATTTCATCATATTTTTATCTTCCAACCCTTCGTCTTAAAATTCAAAACTAATCATAGATGTTGAGTGCTTAAATTTTTNCAAATTTTTATGATAAAATTTCTTATATTTTATCTTTTCTTACACATTATTATTGAATATCAATCATATTTATTTATAAAAAATATTCATTTTGATTCTCCAAGCACATCTTTTGTCACTTGTTTAATAGTATAAGTTATTTTATCTCACATTGCATTAATTTCTTCATGAATTTCTCAAATCTTAAAATCTTGAAATTTACTTATAAAAATAATTTTGTCTTCTTAAGTGTCTCGTCTAATTGTATGATAATATTTCATCATATTTTTATCTTCCAACCCTTCATCTTAAAATTCAAAACTAATCATAGATGTTGAGTGCTTAAATTTTCACTTGGAATGACCATACAATCTTTACATTCTCGGCGATCTCTTTCTCTCATAAGAAAATAATCAATTTGTGTTTTAAAGTAGAGCAATAACAAAATCATAAACTAAAGTAAAATCAAAAAATGTATTTACTTTCTTTATTAGTTGCCTCCAAAACTGTAGCCACCACGAATATTTCTAAAATATTCTACCACTTTACCAATATATTCATTTAAATCTTCTCCCAAAAAAACCTATTTCTTCAAGAGATATAATTTATATCAATTCTTTTAGGTCATTTCAAAAATTTTATTTTGAATATTATATCTAAACCTACTTGAGGAGCATAAGCACTTATAACATTAAAAATATTAGCATCAATAATAATATCCAAGGCTTCTATCTTCAATTCTATTGATTTTTACAATATTATCTTTCAAACTCTTATTAATAATTATACCTACACCATTTCTAGTATGACTCTTACCTGAATATCAAAGTTTAAAACCTATGCTATCAAATTTCTCAGTCTTTTCTCCAACCTATTTAGTTTCTTGAATGCATAAGATACTCATCTTCCTATGAACCATAATATCCACTAATTTTAATAATTCACTGTGAGGATACTTATATTCCAAAATTCTAGTATAATACTAGTTTCATGGACCAACTTTTTTGCCCAAATCTGTTCATAATGTGGGAACTCTTGCTTATTTAACAACACACTTGTGTGTCAATGTAACGGCACTTACACAATTTTCATTGTAATCAGGTCATACATCACACCGCTTTCAGGGGACGCCCTAACATTTACACATTGATTTAAAAGATTCATGTCATGATTACGTTGGTTGTCGTCTAACTAATGCAACTTTCTACTTTAGACTACGGCTTTGTTTGGCGCAGCTGCAGCTGTGCTGCCCCAGGAAGCAGCTGTGGGGAAGCAGCTGCGGGGAAGCTGACTGTCTATTTGGTGCAGCTGTGTGAAACAAGCTGTCGGGCAGCTGTTTATGAAAAAAAGATCATACTGCCCCTATTTGGTAAACCTGTTTAAAAGAAGAGTATAACAATCATTTTTTTGGAACTTTAGCAAGCCCCCAAAATGCTAACAACTTTTTTTTATGAATAAGAACACATATGCAACACAATCTTATGCATTTATATATCTAACACATAAACTTTGAAATTTTACGAATATTTGCATATTATTTTGGAGGTCTTACGAAAGAATTGAGTCGCATAAATCTAATGAAGTTAATTGTTGTGTTTGATATGAAAATATGTGAAATTAATTATGGTTTATATACATATCACACAGTTCTTATATATACATCACACTCATGTATTCATTGAGTGGTGTATAAGAATAAACTGAATTTTGTATTAATTCCTACTGTCATTACTGAATTTTGTATTAAACCCACAGAAAATCCTTTTACCTATATCAGTTAAAGCAAATATCAAAGGATTTGGGTTTGCATTGTGTTGATAGTACTCACTATAATTGTCCGGTGCAAAGAGTTTGAATGCCTTTAATCTTTAGAAATTTTAGATGTTATATTTGTAAATCAATAAGAATTCTGTGATATGGATGTAATTTCCCCTGTAACAGAATATATCAATATGATCCAGCATAACAACAAAATGATTCTAAACCAAGTTACACAATTCTTACCACAATTCCTACGTCAAAAGTGGAGAAACTTTCTACTAATCACTTCGGCTAAAGGCAATTTTGCACAGAACAATCCTACTACACAATTCTTATATGTTTACATGAAATCATTCATTTCAAGCTATATATCATTCAAGACAATAGAAAACTCCTAATCAAATTTCTTCAATGACTTTCGTATCCAACAATTGAAAATTTCCCTATCGAACTGAATTCAGCAAACACCCCAAGCTTTTGTTTTCTTTGGTACATTAAACAAAAATTTGTATTGTATCATTAAACAGAAATAAATCGAAATAAACAGAAATAATGATTAAGTTTTCTTTAGCCAAAATAAAACTAAAAGGTTTGAAATCTGCATTGTATCAAATCTGCATTGCACATTTATTATATTTTCTGCAAGCATGTGATCATTTCTTCAATTGAAAACATTTCATTGAGCACAAGAAATGAAATGGAATTACGACATCTAATCCCAGGTTAATGTTTGTTCAAAATCCTCAAGCTTGGACATAGTATGGAATTAAAATATGCAGTCAAGACGATTTGAGTTGTATAAGTATTTAAAAAAAAGGAAAATTGAGTTTAGCTCTTAAGTAGATGTCACGAAGAACCCCAAATTTTTTTGCATAACTCCATCAAAGTTCCTGACTAAAATTTCAGAGCTTAGCATCTCAAGTATGGATCATCTAATAAATTTCCAGTAGCAATGTATTGCAGTTGTACTGAAAGTTTCATCCCCAATCTAATTACAAAGTTATTAGCACCATATATTGCCAACCAATGAGCTACTGAAAGCTGTCTCTCAGCTGCCATCTAATATTTTCAACAGAACAGTGGAGTCCACCGTCAGAAAGAAATAGTTCGCATCTAAACATGCAATATATACAGCCATTGCTTTTGCTTCCGAGGGATTAGTAGCCAATCAAAGGGAAGAAAAACATAATAAACACTTTCCCATTTCAATTCTAAACATTCTTCTAAGATATGAATGCAAATTTTCCAAAAAAATGTAATATTTATAAAAACATGCAGCCATTGCTTCTGCTAAATACTTGTTTCCATAACTGCCTTATAACCTATAAGGATTTCTAACACAGAAGTTTGCATTCATAACATAGCTAAATTACAAGATTTGCATACCAACCAAACGAAATGTCCACTGCAATAAATTACAAGATTTGGATACCAACCAAATAAAAATGCTTTCAGAAAATGTATAATCTCAAAGAGAGAAAGAAGATCAGGCATTTTTAGAGCTTCGGATTTGAATCCATATGTATAATCTACGTCAAATATCACAAGAAATTAAATTAAAAAAAAACTGTTTTATCATCCACAGAAGCTACTTTTATGATGTCCATAATAAATGTTTATTCAAATCTAAAATAAACATGATTTATCATCCATAAAAGCTACTTTAATCCAATCATGCTCCTACTATCGTCAGTTATCCGTTCCCTCAATTCTGTCATTTCGCTTGCACCTTCTCCGTCTACAGTACAGGTGGTGGAAGCCTCATTCTCCACTTCTGTGAAAGACTGATCTAGACGGTATTCAAAGGCTTCTACAGACACATTTTCTTCATCCTCTTCTGTCAAATGGAAGTCGATATCGTTACGTGAATGATGTCTTCTAATGTAATTATGGAGGGTCATTGTAGAAAACACAATTTGTACCTTCTTGGAGAAATTGTAGGGAGGCATATCACGGAGTATCACCTATTTCTTTTTCCACACACGAAAAGTCCTCTCAATTACACCACGTAACGATGAATGTCTTTATTAAACATTTACTTTCTGCCTCGTGTAATGTTGTTTGCACGTGCAAAATCTGATATGTGATATCTCGTGTCAGAAAATGGCTTTAGATACCCTCGTTGCAATGGGTAACCAGCATCGACCAAATAGTATTTGTCTGATAAATCAAACAATTAATATGAAGATTCAAGTTGGTCATTCAATGAGCTCAATTCCGAGCGTACCTGTAGGTGGATGTGAAATTTTGGTATTGAGATCCCACATCGCAAATTTAAAAACTCGACTGTCATGTGCGCTGCCCTCCCAACCAGCCTTAACAAAATTAAAACACATATTGTAGTCACAAACGGCCGTGACATTTTTGGTGGGGCTACCACAAAGGCCGATAAATGCAACCTTATCATTATTTGAGATACGTGCGTTAACATGTGTTCCATCAATAGCGCCGATGCAGTCCTATTTGAGTTAATGTTAGGATCGACATATCATTGGAAACTCTAACAAAATTAACTATATTGCATTCGATAGAATACCTTGAAGAAGGACAAATATCGCGCATCCTTTGATATCTCAGCAGGTGTTTGCTCGAACTTATAATCTATAGGTCTAAAGACATAAGAGGACAGGTTAACAAGTGCGCTCAATCCGATTGAGAAGTATATGCTTATTGTTTCGGATGAGTGCTGAAACCGCTCCATCGCTCCTCGCATTGACTCATTTTGGGATAATATAAATAGTGTTATTGCGAGCACCTCACGTGGAGTGGTCCTCGAAGATCCATGAAGGTCGTGAGCTCCTACGAGTAATTCCAGAAGATCGATAAATATTGTCTTTCTCATTCGAAACATATTACAAAATCTTGTTGGGTGTCCGGCAAGCAACTCTCCAACCCATTTATCGCCAATATATGAAAATGTCATGCATGGCGACCAATCAATGTCCGCGTTGTATTACTCGTGCATCAAGCATATTACCGTCAGAAACATCCCTCTCCGCTTTCTTCTTTCGTGAGTCCATGTGATCCTCTATTTGTCTTCTTCTATTTGCATCCATGGTGATCGTTATCCCTAAATATAAATAGGGCGACAAGTGCATGACAGTTTGAGACATAAAAAAGAGATGTTAGCATATAATTAGAATGGTACAACATAGTTCACAAGTACAACTCTAGAAAGAAAAAAACAAATAATGCAGTAAAAATGTTCTAGTGATAAAAAATATAAAATAACTTAAATGTTCAAGCGATCATAAAAGATAATACAGTAGAAACGTTATAATGATGAAAAATATAAAACATCTCAAATGTTCAAGCGATTATAAAAACGGCGAATAAATGTCACTCTGCAGGAGGCAGACATCTTCACAAAGATATCTCTACGGACCGGGTCTTTTATTAATTCTGCTGCGAATAAATAAAAATCTTCATCTGCATAAATTTCGGCAGTAGCACTTAAGATTTCAAGTGTTTCCTCGATAGTGCTTGAATGAGAAGTCTGGCATTCTGTCTTGAAACAAGAAACCGTCTCGGATAGCTCGATTCTAAGGGAAGAAGCACCAGATTTTCTTTTACCAACAACCTTTGGACCAGATTTTCTTTTACCAACAACCTTTGGACGTTTGGAACGGGAAATTGTTTCATATTCGTTCTCATCCGGGCTGGGGACATCAATGAAATCAACTGAATCTCCGAGGGTTCCCAAATTCACGGCATTGTCAGCGAACCTTGTCTCGCTTGGGCTACATGCATAGGTCCCCATTGCAACCACGCCTCCATACATGCGATCGAGTTTCTCCTCAAATTCAGACTCTATTCCAGAAAACTTAAACTTCTTTGCAGCGGGCACCACCTACATGGAAATTGATAAACACCCAATTAATAATAAACATATGAAGATACAAAATTAGCATATAAAAAATTCTCACCTCAAGTCTGTCAGCCCATCATTCATCAGGTGCATCAACTGTTCGCTTCACTGAATCCCAACCCAAACCCGAGATCCCCTCTTCAATTCTTTCCAAACTTTCCAGTCATTCTTCAGTTGGTCCCACTTGTACTTCATTTGTAATTTGTCGTACTCTCTGTCTGTACATTCCTTGAAACATCTGATAATATTTTCCCACCCTTCTTTATTGAAAAAGGTCGTAGGCCTATTTCCCCATTCAATCTCTTTAAGGCAAAGATCGCAAAATAATATTTTCGTTTCTTTTTCCCACAATGCGGGTGTAGCAACTTTTTTAGGTTTATTATTCATGTTATTACCAAATCAAAACAAAGTCATGAAACGTAAAATTAAAATCAATTAGAAAGTAAAAAAACAAATCAAACTTGTGCAAATATCAATTTACTATTTGGTCGATTAATCATATGTCATGTTTTCACGCTATTCTACAATCTAATACCAGTTCAAATTTGCACTCATGTCATATGCACACATTGATCCTTATAAACATTAGAAAGAATTTTCACCCAAAAGATTAATTGTAGCATTGAAAACATGTGAGGCCTCACCATGCTCGTCATCACTTGATGATCACATAGTTGCTTATTGTAATAGAACTGAAGTTCACCCTTGGCACAATAATGAGGTGGTCACTCCGCCAGACTACTCTTAAAATAGAATATAGAATACCTCAAATTGTAGAAAAATATTGGTTATAATGTTAGTCCAAGCAATTCACGATCCAATAAATGGGAAACTCTGCTCCAGCCAACAGAGAAAAAAAACTAGTCTTTATACAAAAACTATTCAGAGAGCAAAATTAAGTTCTGTGCAACACATCACTGGGAGAAATATAAGAAATGCCCATGAGTTTAAATTTGAACTGGAATCAGGCATGACAGGTTTATGAAACCAATAAGAATTATCAAGGATAAAACATATTGTGGAGAAGGTAGATGGGATAAAACCACGAAAAACAACAAAAAAATATGGGATAAAAAATTGGGAGGAGACATACCTGCTTCAATCAGGTTTCGGTTTTGAGCAGGGCGGAATGGGGCAAGCTGCTTCGATCAGCACAAAACACCCGAGCGATAGTGGAAGGCGAGCAGCGGCCTAGTAGGCGGAGGAGCAGGGGGAGTTCGTGAAGGGAGCAACGAGCAGGGGCTTCGGAGTGGGACGTTCGAGCGGGGCAATCGAGCAAGAAGCGGCGGTTTCCCGAACAAGTTTAGGGTTGCTTTCGAGCGGTGATTTGGAGCATGGCAAACGAGCGGGGCAAATGAGGCATTAACGCACGAGAAAGCCAGGCCACGGGGTCGACCCCGCGGCCGGCTTTCTTCCTTTTCAGCGGCAAGCGACCGCTGCCGCCGAAGGAAAGCACGCGAAAAAAATCTTAACTTTCCGGTTTGGGGCCGCGACGCTCGAAAAATGCGGCCCCAAACGGATCCTACAACAAGCTAAAGAAATAACTCTCTAGAAAATTTTTAGCATTCTTTTGTCTTGTGTGTTTATGCAATTGCTCTTTTCTATGGCCTAATCATTTTCTAGTTATAGCTTTGTGACCAAAACATATTTCCATATTTTGCTACAAAACTTATATTTGGGTTTCCTTGAGAAAATTCAAANTTTTGTCTTGTGTGTTTATGCAATTGCTCTTTTCTATGGCCTAATCATTTTCTAGTTATAGCTTTGTGACCAGAACATATTTCCATATTTTGCTACAAAACTTATATTTGAGTTTCCTTGAGAAAATTCAAAGTTTTCATTGAGCTGGATTTAAATAAGCATTATCCAATCTTTGAATTTAGAGCACAAGTATTGGATTATGAACAAGATCATCAGTAACCCATATTGCGTGATCACATATCAAGTATCTAGAGTTGTCAATAAGGTGCAAGTTTTGAAGCCAAATAATAAATGTAAATAGAAAAAAGTAGGACAATATGTAAAATATTGCAAAATAAATAACCTCACCTTTTGGAGCAGGGACGTCTTAGAAGTACTTTGGGTGCATATTTCTTCTGCTTCTTAATCTTATACTTCTCCTGCAATTAATTTGCAAATTAGCAGTATATTGAAAAAAAAAAAAAAAAGTTAGTCCANCTTTGGGTGCATATTTCTTCTGCTTCTTAATCTTATACTTCTCCTGCAATTAATTTGCAAATTAGCAGTATAGTGAAAAAAAAAAAAAGTTAGTCCCGTTTATTTCATTTACTCACTTGTGAAAGTATTGTTTTCTTTTCAAAGGTTGAACTGTTAGCTATAAGAGCTTCAACTATTTCATCACCACTAGCACCTTCCCTGGAATAACATCATGCCAGGACTGTTACAAATTTCATCCTCCCAAAAAATAAAAAATAAAAATAAAAGTCTGTAATGCTTATTCAGGAGAGGCTGTCTGCATATTACTAAGATTTCTTTCACNACTGTTACAAATTTCATCCTCCCAAAAAATAAAAAATAAAAATAAAAGTCCGTAATGCTTATTCAGGAGAGGTTGTCTGCATATTACTAAGATTTCTTTCACTTAACCATGTTTGATTTTTCAAGAAGAAACAAGTTTGATTAATTGTAATCAGAAATAAACTCAGGCCTTGACCGTTGTTCAACTATTTTAGATAGTTTACTGCTTTTAACCACGACAAATTTGACGGTAATAAATTTGAAAAATTAACAGGATATGCCTACTTTCACTGAAATTTTTATTATTACAGAAATTTAGAAGATAGGTTCATAAATACTATGCTAATATGTCTCCTAGTTTGGGAGTTATCCACCTCATTTGCTTCAAATTAATATGTTATGTAAAGTCATCAGTTAGATGATACATCTTCTCTATGCGTGGTAAAGCCGCCACTGAAATGACGGATAAAATTCATTTCTGAAAATTAATGAGGAAAACGAGTAGGCCAAAAATTACAAGCACAAAAATATGAGCATCTCATACAACACTAGACAANAAATTTAGAAGATAGGTTCATAAATACTATGCTAATATGTCTCCTAGTTTGGGAGTTATCCACCTCATTTGCATCAAATTAATATGATATGTAAAGTCATCAGTTAAATGATACATCTTCTCTATGTGTGGTAAAGCCGCCACTGAAATGAAGGATAAATTCATTTCTAAAAATTAATGAGGAAAACGAGTAGGCCAAAAAATAATAAGGCTAAAAAATACAAGCACAAAAATATGAGCATCTCATACAACACTAGACACNTCAATAGGGACCTCATGAAGAGTTTTCAACATGAATTGGATGCCAATTTGGAGGTTAAGGCAATCAATTGGACGAAATTTGGGGACTTTAGCCAACTTGGGTCTAAATTTGGGAATTTTGGATTTAGGCCAAAATCAAATGGATTTGAGGCTTCAACAAGGCCAATTGATGGTTGATTTTGATGTATAGGAATGTCATAAAGATTTTGCAATATTAATTAAGGACAATTGACTAGGCTATGGGTTCAATTTGGTGAGATTAAGTCATATAGTCAAAATTGGGCTCAAATCATGGACCACTTGAGCTTGGATTTGGTTTAGTTTGGTCATATAAAAAGTGAATATGAGTTTATTATTGAAATTGGAACATTTGAGATGGATTTGGGGAAATTTGAGTCTTTAAAGGGCAATTTGGGGATTTTGGTTAAATATGGTCCAATTGGTCAAATTGGGTCATGGGGTAGTTAAGAGAAATGATATTGGGAATATTAGGGATTTATTGATAATTTTTAGAATTTTTGGAATTTTGGTCAAAAAGGGGTATTTTGGTAATTATGTGGTGTTTTAGGGGTAAAAGGCCAAGATGGGTATTTTGGTAGAGTTGAGTTACCAGTCATCACCAAAAAGCCACTGACCAAAGGAAACCCCGTCTTGGGTCCTCTACATAGTGGTCTTAGCTAAACCATAGCCTTAGGCTAGTAGGTTTAGGGGACCGTCTACATGAGTATCCCAAAAGATCAAGGGATCTAGGCTAGAAATTCGAGTTCAGGGATGTGGGTGATTGTGAGTGTAGAATGTAGTGAATGCCTTAACTTCAGACAACACCCAGGGTTAACCTGAAGGTCCAACAATACTAAGGGTGACTCATCTTGAGTTTCCCCCATAGTGACCCCACCTACTATGTACTTAGAGGTTAGGACCAATATGTGGAACTTCAAGTTGAAAAGAGAAGGGTGAATTTCTAATGGTGAGGGTTTCATGACTAGTTTTCTAGGAATAATCAACAAGAAAAGTCCTATGGCTAGACCTTAGGCTACTAAAGAGGAAGAAATAAACCTCAACCAAAAATGAGGTCAACAAATGGATCCCCAATAGGTGTGGTGTGCTGGGCACGCACACCGCACGTATTGGCGTTGACCGACAAGATCAACAAAAACCAATATTAACTCCTAAGTCAGCAGACCCAGAAGTACGTGTAGGGTTATGTGTGTGATTTGTTTCTGCTGGAGAATTAGCAGTTGATCGTTTGGTTGAAATCAAGGAGTAGGGACTCTCGCTAGGGATTGGAGAGTGGACTTTGAGTTATGAAATTTCAAAGATTTCCAAAGTATGAGAGTCAAAATGTTAATGTTGACGCCGAGGTAGGAATTGAGATTCAAATATCGACTCAAAAGAGGGAGAGTGAGAGAGAGAGAGAGTCAGAGTGTAAGGACCGACCTCGAATGTAATGAGCCGGAAATGTAGGATTGATTCAGAAATGAGAATTGAAATGTAGGTCAACTCTCAAAAGAGAGTGTCGGAATATAAGTACCGACCTCAAATGTAATGAATCAGAAATGTAGGACTCATTCAAAAATGAGAATTGAAATGTAGGTCAATTCTCAAAAGAGAGTGTCGGAATATAAGGACCGACTTCAAATGTAAAGAATTAGAAATTTAGGACTGATTCGGAAATGAGAATTGAAATGTAGGTCAATTCTCAATGGAGAGTGTCGGAATGTTAGGACCGACCTCAAATGTAATGAATCAGAAATTTAGGACTGATTCGGAAATGAGAATTGAAATGTAGGTCAATTCAAAGATATAAGAATTGAAATATAGATATCAATTCAAAGATGTAAGAATTGAAATGTAAGTTTCAATTCAAAGATGTAAGAATTGAAATGTAAGTATCAATTCAAAGATGTAAGAATTGAAATGTAAGTATCAATTCAAAGATACGAGAATTGAAATGCAAGTCAATTCAAAGATATGAGAATTGAAATGTAGATATGAATTCAAAGATGTAAGAATTGAAATGTAGGTATCAATTCAAAGATGTAAGAATTGAAATGTAAGTATCAATTCAAAGATACAAGAATTGAAATGTAGATATCAATTCAAAGATGTAAGAATTGAAATGTAAGTGTCAATTCAAAGATGTAAGAATTAAAATGTAAGTATCAATTCAAAGATACGAGAATTGAAATGTAGATATCAATTCAAAGATGTAAGAATTGAAATGTAAGTATCAATTCAAAGATGTAAGAATTGAAATGTAAGTATAAATTCCGGGAGAGAGTTAAAATTTAGGTATCAACCTCGAAATGTGAGAATCAGGATTTAGGTACTGATTTGAAGATGTGATATGAAATTTGCAAAGAGCTTGTGATTTTGAATTTGCAGTAGTGTGTTTTGTGAAAAGGTTAATTTTGAAGAAGATTTGTAGAGCTTTGTGTAGTTTTGTGCAGAATGTGAAATTCTACGAGGATGTGTAGAGAGTTAGTGTAAATAACGATGGTTGTACTGCGCGCACAAAGAGTAGGAAATTCTGAAAATGGAAGTATCCACTCAACAAATTTGTTTTATTTTCTTGTTGTGTTTATGACAATTTAATTTTTAAAAATTTATTTTTAAAGTTTTAATTTAAGTTGGTTGATTTTTAAAAGAAATTTATTATTTATTTATTTATTATAAAACCAATACAAACTCCTATGTCAACAGACCTAGAAGGAGGAGTAGAATTGTGTGTGCTATTATTTATATTGGGGAATTAACGAGTGAATATCTAATCAACATTGAGGATTAAGGACTCTCGCTGGAGATTGGAGAGTGGGTGTTGAGTTATCAGGTTATATGTGTTTATAGAGGATGGGAATCAACATTCAGGTGATGAACTCAAAGATTAAGAGTAGGATGCCATGGTGGGCGTCTTATTCCTATCTCAAGGTGTGAGTAGAGAATTGGACGCGGTAGTGGGGGTCTTACACCAATCTCAAATATGTAGGTAGAGAATTGGAAGCTATAGAGGGGGCCTTACACCAATCTCGAGGATGTGGTAGAGAACTGGAAGCCGTGGAGGGGGTCTTGCACCAATCTGAAGGATGTAAGTAGAAAATTGGAAGAGAATTAGAAGTCGTGGAGGGGGCCTTACACCAATATCGAGGATGTAGGTAGATAATTGGAAGCCGTGGAGGGGGCCTTACACCAATCTCAAAGATGTAGATGAGAATTGGAAGCCGTGGAGGCCCGCTGTGGAGGGGGTCTTACACCAATCTCGAAGATGTAGGTAGAGAATTGAATGTTGTTGCGGGGGTCTTATACTAATCTCAAAAGGTTGAGAATAGGATGCGATGTTCCATAAAGGAGAGTCTTACTCCTATCTCGAACATCTGTGTATAGAATTAGATGACGTGGAGTGGGTCTTATACCAATCTCAAAAGGTTGAGAATAGGATGCAATGTTCCATAAAGGAGAGTCTTACTCCTATATTGAAGATATGTGTAGTGAATTGGATGCCGTGGCGGGGGACTTATACCAATCTCAAAAGGTTGAGAATAGGATGGGATGTTCCATAAAGGGGAGTCTTACTCCTATCTTGAAGATGTGTGTAGAGAATTGGATGTCGTGGCAGGGGTCTTACACCAATCTCGAAAGGTGTGAGCAGAGAATTGGACGTCGTGGAGGGGGCCTTACAACAATCTCGAAGATGAAGGTAGAGAATTGGATGTCATGGCGGGGGCCTTACACCAATCTCGAGGATGTAGGTAGAGAATTGAAAGCCGTGGAAGGGGCCTTACACCAATCTCAAAGATGTAGGTATAGAATTGGAAGCCGTGGAGGCCCACTTTGGAGGGGGTCTTACACCAATATCGAAGATGTAGGTAGAGAATTGGATGTCGTTGCGTGGGTCTTATACTAATCTCAAAAGGTTGATAATAGAATGCGATGTTCCATAAAAGAGAGTCTTACTCCTATCTCGAACATCTATGTATAGAATTGTATGTCGTGTCGGGGGTCTTATACCAATCTCAAAAGGTTGAGAATAGGATGCGATGTTCCATAAAAGAGAGTCTTACTCCTATATTGAAGATATGTATAGTGAATTGGTTGTTGTCACGGGGGCCTTATACCAATCTCAAAATGTTGAGAATAGGATGGGATGTTCCATAAAGGGGAGTCTTACTCCTATGTCAAAGATGTGTGTAGAGAATTGGATGTCGTGATTGGGGTCTTACACCAATCTCGAAAGGTGTGAGTAGAGAATTGGACGTCATGGTAGGGGCCTTACAATAATCTCGAAGATTAAGGTAGAGAATTGGATGTCGTGGCGGGGGCCTTACACCAATATTAAGGATGTAGGTAGGGAATTGGAAGCCGTGGAGGGGACCTTACAACAATCTCGAAGATGTAGGTAGAGAATTGGAAGACGTGGAGGGGGCCTTACACCAATCTCGATGATGTAGGTAGAGAATTGGATGCTGTGGCGGGGGTCTTATACCAATCTCAAAAGGTTGAGAATAGGATGCGATGTTTCATAAAGGGGAGTCTTATTCCTATCTTAAATATGTGTGTAGAGAATTGGATGTCGTGGCGGGGGTCTTATAACAATCTCAAAAGGTGTGAAAAGGAAAATAGTGTTTTTGTATTTGCCTCGAGGGCAGGAATGTAGTGCAAAAAGTTTGTGGTGTCAAACTCATAAGTGTGTGTCATGTAAAAAGATTGACATTGGTGAGGAAGATATGTAAAATTTTGTGAGGTTTTGTGCAGAATATGAAATTCTGCTAGGATGTGAGGAGAATTAGTGTAGACAAGGATATTCATGTTGTGCAAGCAAAGAGAAAGAGACCTCAAAATTGAGAGAATCAACTTAACAGATTTATTTTCTTTTCTTGTCATTTTTATGACACTTAATTAACAAAATATGTTTTCAAAATTTAAAATTTTTTTGTTGATTGATTTTTTTTATTGTAGTTTGGAACCAATCTATGGTTCTGTGACTTTTATCCATCGCACAAAAAGGTAAATTGAACAAATAGACAAAATTCTGAAAGAGATTTCATTAATCTACTCCAATAAGTGTTACAAATTCAGTGCAGACCAAAGCCTAAAAAAGGTACAATATGCTGACTGCATCAAAGTACATCCAAAAATATCCCATGCTAATATATATCATATTTGTGGTGATAAAATGCAGTAAAAAAGGAATCCTCTGAGTGTCTGACTCTAGTGGGGCAAGCTCTTGATCAAGCTGACCTACTAAGCCATGCTCCAGGACAAGAGTTCCCTTTGCATGTGCTTAGAGGTGCACCCCTCTCATAGCTCGTAAGGCAATAGTTCTTCCAGCTCCGGATCCGGTCGGAATCCATATGACATTTTTCTATCATCCATCCTTAGGAAAGTCACGGACACCCTATGGTGTCGCACCCCTGGAATTCAATGTTTAGCAACGTCTACTTCGTTTACTTTAAGAACCATCACTGAACCTACGGGTAGCGGAGTCTCCGCATATCCTTTGAATTCACCGGGGTCGATGACATCTATCTCTTTTTCAAACAAAATGGTTCTCTTGCCCATGAAAGAGGCCGTACAGAAAGGTCTTACAAAGTCATGATGGAGAATGTGCGGGGGTATGCTGTCACATTCATCATATATGTTCATATTATAGCTGTTGGGAATAAAGTCAGCTGGCAGAATGCTCTAACAAACCATTCTCTTAATCATTCATTTTATCATGGGGGGTAGCAGATCCACCTGATCGTGTCTTAGAATCCCAAGAGGATTTCCTTATCTGTCTTTAGTGAAGTTGTAGCAGCTGCCACATTGTATGGTGATCCTGCCCTTTCCACGCATCCACTTGTGTGGCTTGGAATAGGTTCTTTCCATCAGCAGACCTTCTCGGCCCCTGTCTCTCAGATTAAAAATGCAGTCAAGAATACTTCTTTTGTCACTGTCGGAGAAGACCCTGCTATATAGCTCCAAGCCTTCTAGTATATTAATGAACCTTCCTTTAACTTCTTCATAGAATTCAAAATCCCTTTTGTTTACTTTACTCATTTTGTAGTTTTCTGTCGTGCTAATGATTGGAAGCTATTGAGGATGTTCCCTCATTTCAACATTGGCAGGAATCTAAGCTGGTGTTGCTTCTGTCTCCAGTGATATGTATGACTCCGCATCCAATGGGAGATATGGCTATACCCAACGAGACATACGGCTCCCCCATCGGGTAAACAGCAGTCTGAAATCAATTGTCAGTGGATGCGTACTCCTCCAAAGTACTGGTAGAGCTCCAGGTGGAGGAAATTGTAGTTCGAGCACTCCACAAATGCCTCTGTAGCTGATGTACATGTAGGTATCTTGGCGTTGCATGTCGGGCAACCCATACAAAGAACATCTAAAATTGGTGGTATCTCCGACCATGTAATGAATCCATCTCATTATCTGTAGTAAGCAAGCTGGAAAAGGTCTCTCTCAGGCCTGGATCATAGATACTCCCCTCAGGAATAGGGATGAGCAAGTTTTCTGCCTCCTTCTGGCTTCTTCTGTCTTCACTTAAGAAAGTCCTATGCTTACGGTGGTTCGCATTTCTGCACTGAGTTTTCTGTAGCAGTGCATCTAACACTCTCTCATCATTGGCAGCGACTAGCCGCTCAGTCAGCGTAGCTATCATAGATGGTAGGTGACCTGTTCCCTCCATCGGGTCTTGCTGTACCATCACATTTTTCCCCTTCAGTGAGGAATTGTCTCTGGTGTTGAATCTTAGCAGCAATGGTAGCCCTTTGTTTTCCTAATGTCTAAACACATCCATCAGAGGACCCACATAGTCCATGTCGACTTGACTGAAGTCCATGTTGATGTCTATGATGTCGCCCTACGGTTCCCTTTCTTTGTTGAGTGTGAGGTTCCAACCATCTTTAAAAGCAAAGATCAACCTCTGGCCTGACATTTCTCTGAAGATGATAGGAAAAATATCAGTGAGCTGAAGCTTAGCGGGAAAGGAACAAAACAAAGTTTTTATTAAAGAGGATTTTACTTTATGTTGATGAGAAAATTATTTATTCATATATGTATTTTGTTTAATTTAGTAGAATATCAAATTTTAAGGTAGAAAAGAGTGAATTGAAATGTGTAATTTCAAAAATTTTCATTATATTGATGTTAATTTTATTACAAAATTTTGGACCCGGTCACAGATCTTCGGTGAAATAGATAACCGTAGAACAATCAAAATTTTAAAATTTCAAATCAAGCAATGTCAAACAATGTCAAGTTGTGTAGTACGTCTTTAGGTATAGTCTAATGATTGGCAGGGTCTCTCACCACAAAATCTACTAGTTGGTAGACTCCTCCTACGTAGGCCTTTTCTACGATAAATGGTCCCTCCCAAGTTGGCTCAAATTTTCCAACTATCTTGCGGTATGCAAGAATGGGTCTTTTGAGCACGAGGACAAGGAACTCTAAATGTACTTGGGCAGACCAATTTGTCATGAGCTTCTACCAACTTTGCATGATAAAGCTCCAAATGTTGGTGTGCTTCTAATCGTTGTCCTTTAAGATTTTCCAATCTTCTTGGCTGAGTTTTGCACTTTCTTATGTTATCAGTTGATTGGTGATTACGACTCTGAGAGACAGCGTCTGAACTTCTAATGTTAGTACGGCATTGGTCCCGTACACGAGAATGTAGGGTGTACGCTGAGTGGGAGTCCTGAACTTCATCTGGTAGGCCCACAAAGCTTCTAATAATTTGTTATTCCAATCTCTTTTATTGTCATCCAGTGTCTTCCTCAAAATTTGTATCAGTATATCTTTGAAGGCTTCAACCAATCCATTTTCTATAAGATAGTAAATTGTAAAATATTTCCAGTCTCTCTTGTGTTGTTTGACAAAATTGTTGATTTTTGTGCTTTTAAAAGTTATTCCATTGTCAGAGATTATTCCATGTGGAACCCCAAAACTGTATACGACTTGGTTTTTGAAGAATTGAAGGATGTGTTGTGTCGTAACCTCTCGTAACGGTACTGGCTTTACCAATTTAGAAAAGTAATCCATAGAGGCAAGAATAAATATGTGTACTTTGGAAGACGGAGGGTCTATCCGACCTATTATGTCCGTACCCCAACACTTGAATGGCCACGAAGCAACTGTTGGGTCTAGCACATTTGAAGGCTGGTGCAAGACTACCTCATGCACTTGGCACTAGTGACATCTTCTGGCTGTATTCATGTAGTCGGACATCATTGCTGGCCAATAATATCCGAGTCTCTTGATCTTCATTTTCATCTTTGGCCCTGACTGGCGAGCGCCACATAATCCGGCATGTACTTCTTTAACAATATTTGGTACTTTGGCTCTGCTCAAACATTGTAGCCACATCAGGTAGAATGATCTTTTGTAGAGGACGTCACCTACTAGAGCGTAAGACATAGCCCTTTTTGAATTGTGATTTGCCTCAAACTTGTCCTATGACATCTTTCTAGTACGCAAATATTCTATTAATGGCTTGCACTAATCTTCATTGTTATCCGCAACTGCAACCATCATTTCTTTTTCTTTTCCAAGCTTTTGTAGATTGTAGAGGTAAACTTGAGACAAAACTTACCTTCCTTGTATTGTAATATCCACAGAATCCTCCAGGAGACATGTCAGCTCCTTAGCAAGTTTTGCTAGAGCGTCTGTAAGGGCATTATCGCCCCTAGGAATTTGCTAGAAAGTTACACTGGGAATCTGCTCCACCAGTGGTATTCTGCTATCCTTGGCTTTAAAATCTTGTACCGTCCAGTGACTTGCTGGATGATGAGTTGAGGTCAACTTAGATGGCAATTTCTGCTATATCCACCGAGATTGTCAACTCTAACCCTGGTAATTAAGGCTTCATATTCTGCTTCATTGCTGGGACATGACTCTGTGAAGTGATAGAAAAACCTCAGCATAACTTTATCTGGTGTGATGAAAACCAAACCAATTCCTACTTTTCCTGGTACAACTATGTCTGATCCTTTATCATTTCTTGCTGATTAAGCTCCGTCAAAACATTTCCCAGCATTGCGTGCTAGAGAATTCCATCTGTAATACTTGCTCATCTGGTAGTTCATCATTAAGTGGGGACCTAGCTAGAGTGGGCGAGCAGTAAGGAAGTCTGCTAAAATCTATCCCTTGATAACATGGAGGGGAATAAAAGTTATATCAAATTGCAATAAAATCATTGACCATCTTGCTAGACGTCCAGTGAATGTTGGTCAGGTCATCAAATATTACAATGGATTAACTTTTGAGATTAGGGTAATCTTATGAGAAAGCATGTAGTGTTTGAGCTTTTGGGGGCAAAAATCAAAGCTAGAAAATGCTTCTCAATAGGTGGATACCTTATCTCCATTGGTATTAGGCAGCAACCCAAGTAGAAGAGTTCATTTTCTTTTCCTTGGTCATTGACTTGGGCTAAGAGGGCTCCAAAAGAGTCATCTAAGGTCGCGGTATAAAGTATCAAAGATTTTCTAGGATAGGGGCTACCAAAAAACGAGGTGTCATTAAATATTGCTTAACTTCCTTAAAGGCCAGCTGACATCTCTCTTCCCAAAAAAATTTGGAATCTTTTTAATTAATGCCGAGAAGGGATGACACCTACCTGAGATATTAGAAATAAAGTGTCTCAGATATGCCAACTGTCCTTGGAAAGAACGTGGTTGCTTTAAGGTTTTGGGTGGAGGCATTTTCAAGATAGTTTTAATCTTATCCGGGTCTATCTCAATTCCCCGATGACAGACAACGAATCCTAGGAATTTCCTGGAGGTAACTCCAAAGGCGCACTTTAAGGGATTCATTTTAAGGTCATATCATCGTAACCGTTCAAACATGATCATCAATTCGTACAAATGGTATATTTTTTGTTTGCTTTTGATGACTAGATCATCCACTTAGCATTCCACTTGGTTGTGAATGAGATCATCAAAAATCTTCATCATTGCACGTTGCTATGTTGCTCCAGCATTCTTCAACCCAAATGGCATCACTGTGTAGCAGAAAATCCCGATAGGTGTTCTGAAGGCTGTAAGTGTTGCATCTTCGGGAGCCATCTTAATTTGGTTGTATCCCGACAATCCGTCCATGAAGGAGAAAATTTCATGTGTCGAAGCGATGTCCACCATCATTTCTGATATCGGTAATGGGAATTTGTCTTTTGGACACGCTTTATTTAAATCACTGAATTTGACACAAACATGTATTTGTCCATTTTTCTTTTTGACTGGAACAATGTTGGCTAACCATGAGGGGTATTACTCTTCTATTACAAAGTTAGCGTCTATTAATTTCTTCACTTCGGCTATGACCTGCTGTTAAATTTCAAGGCGCATTCTTTTGAGAGCTTGTTTTAATGGGGTCATATCTTTGTCCACCCCGAGTTTATGAACTGAAACCTCTGCTGACAGTCCTGACATTTCATCATAACTCTATGTGAAGCAATCTTTAAACTTTGTTAACAGTTTGATGAATTCTAGAGATTCATCACCGTTGAGTAGAGAACTTATAAATGTAGGTCGGGGTTGTTCTTCAGTCCTGTGGTTAATTTCCTTTAATTTGTCAACAGTTGATTTAATTTCCTACTCAAATTCTGGCATAACATTTTCTATCAGCTGATCAGTAGAGTCATCCTTCATATCGAGACAATCTTCTCCTGATTCACTAGTAACAACCATTCAAAATTCTGAATCATCGACTGGTCTGACTGTACCAAATTCAAGACCCTCTTTCGAGTTGGGAGTTCAACTTTTAACATCCCATAATTTTTCAAAAAGTTGTAATTTATCTTTTGACATTTTTTTGGCAAATTTGCTCATCGAATTAACTTTTGTACACAGGGCGACAAGTAACCAAAAGGCAATTTCATTAATTCATTGGGATCATCATCAAAATTTACATGGTTTTCAACATTAGTAGAGGTAGAGCACGATAAAACTTGATCGGCTTTGAACCAGCACTACGGACTTCCTTGACCTATAAACTCTCAATCTTTTGAGGAAGAATCGTAGTAAGGGTCATGGAGTTCACATACTGGTTTATCCGATCATACATTGTCTCATATTTGCTTTTCTCCACCTCTTCTAAGGATATCTCGTACCGAGGTTTCCTTTATTTCATCATTATTATTTCATCTTCAGAACTATCTTCATCACCATCGTTGATGGTTGTTTTAGTCCATTCAACAATTAAATTGGTTCTTCCTCGTCCATGTCCCAGGCCTTGACCTCAGGTGCGCGAACTAAAAGAACCCTCACCAACTTATTGCAAGAGAGTGGTGGAAAATTGCTGAAGCAGAGTTGAATGGCTTCCTCTTTGTGATTCTTTTGAATCTTCAGTTTTTTTTCACAATTTCACGAGAAAATACAGTTTTCTTTGGAGGCACATAGTAGGCGGCATCTTCATGAATACCAACTTCATGAACTGAAATGGGTTGTAGATCTCCCTTGATGCAATGCTCCTGTCCTTCTTTGTAGTACTTGATGCACTGATGTAGAGACGATGGAACTATGTGGTGTTCATGAATCCATGGTCAACCTAGTAGAACGTTGAAAGAGGTCTCGACATTGATGATATGAAATTTAGCGGTTGTTACGAGTTCTCCAACCTTCATAAGCAATGTAATGGATCCGAGGGCTCTCTCTCCCTTTTGGTTGAATCCCCTTAGCATCATTATATGAGCCGTAAGTTCTTGAGCTCCAATCTTCAAATATGACAATGTCCGTAGACTCATCAAGTTGAGTGATGCTCCAAGATCTACTAAAACTCTGGATAACAAAAATCAGTCGATGTTAATAGAGATATAGAGTAGACGATTGTGGTCGGCGGTACCAAGCAGCAAGTCTTCATCTGTGAAGGTTACTCCAGACTGTTCTTTCAACATGCAAACTTTGTCAAAGGATGTGCTGGCCAACTGGACTAAGCAAATATCTTGATCAAGCAAAGTTGTACCCAGAGACTCTCTCATCTCCTTTGATAGGATCAGAGCGTCATAAATGCTTAATTTGGCCGACAACTTTATAAGATGAGCTAGCACGTTGTAATCCACTTTATATGATCCTCCCATTTTCTCTTGGTTATGCGGTTCTTCCACCAGTGGAGGTGGAGGTAACTCTTCTCGAGTTATTATTTGCTTTCCTTTATCTGTTGGAGCTATTCTAGGGGGTAATTCTCTCCCACTCCTCAAGTTTACTTATGTAATTTCTTCTTCTTGAGATATCATTATTAAATCTTCCTGTGTTTCTTCTTTCTTAGAAAGATCTAAGTTGATGGAAAGCAGTGCACCGTAGTGCTTGAGGATTGGTTCCTCACTCTCGATGCTGTCGTAAGTGGCATTATCGATGTCTTCTTCCGTCTTGTTGACAAGTTCGTCGGACTCAAGTACAATTTGAGGATCATTTTGGGAATGAAGATCGAAGCTAGATTGGTCATATTCAAATACATTATCACCATAAACAGTTAAAACATAGTTAAAATTGTAATCAATTTTCTTCATAAGACCTCGGAGGGGTAATAGGATAATCGTACAAGGTCAGGGGTTGGAGGATTTTCTTCCTTGAATCCGAGACAACTATCTAGTAGAGGCAGCCCCTATCCTACCCCCCATGCTATCAACCTTCGTAGTGCTGTTCTTTTTCTTCTTTGTCATTGATGATGATAGATCTCCTGGTGAAATCATCATCTCGGGCTTGGCATGCTGAAGACCCTGAACGGAGGCTTGTTTCGAAGCGCTCTAAATATTGTTCAATATTTTCTTGAACGATTTGCTCCAGACTATACTCCATTTGTCTTTTCCAGTATATGGGTCAATCAAAGAGATTGGCTTAGCTGAAATCATATTTATGGAACCTTTTTAAGGTTCTTTTATATATTCTTTTGAGATCATTGTATTCACTTCTTTAAGATTCCTCTCAAGCCAGTCATTAAAGACGAAATATTCTTCTATAGCGTACCCTAGTAATCTATGATACGGGCAATAATTTGGTTGATCCTTCTTGTCAACCTCTTCGGGTTTCTTTGGATCTGGTAGTCTGAACTCAGGCTTCTTCATCAAACTTTTGAACATCTTGGGTATGACTTCATCTTTGAAGGAATACATCCCTTTCCTATGTTTTGCAATGGTCATTTTCTTATTCACTGGTCAGTATGATCCTCCCTGAGATAATTGCTGGCTAGACTAACCATACTGTTGTGTTTGTTGTTGATTGTGTTGTGATGACGATTGTCAAGGATTTTCTGCATGTATCTTCATTAGTTGTTTTCCTTTATTGATAGTTGCCACTATTTTAAACTTCTTTTCAAATATTCTGTTTGCCTTGGATTTCTTGTGAGAATCCATACGCTTAATTTCTTCTTGAAGACTGTTGGCTTTCTTGAGTAGCTTCTCAAAGGATTTAATGGTGACTCCCTTGAGCATGAAAGCTATTGGCCTATGAATGCTTTTGTGTAAGATCTCAATCACAGGATGTTCCTGTACTTGAGGTTCACATTTCATGCTAAGGTTTCTCCACCTCAAGATGCAATCTACGAAAGTTTCATTCGGCTTTTTCTTTTCCATCATGAGATCTCTAATAGACACATGATGTTGCACTCCGACAAATCTTTTCACAAATAACTGTTTTAATTCAGTGAATGTCTTAACTGACCAGTTGGGCAAATCGACATACCAATCAAAAATAATCCCTAACAATCTGTTAATAAAATGTTGGAAGAGTAAAGCTCTGTTACCTCTTGTGTTGCTACAACTGGCTAAAAAATGTGCTATGTGTTGTCTGTGATATCCAGTCCCATCAAATATCTTAAAGTTTGGGGACACAAAACCCTTAAGGAAGGGTACGACATAGAATTCTTCTGGGTAAGGTTTACCTTTTAAAACCAATGCACCACCCTTTTATTGGGTTAAGGCCTCCCAAACTTGTTCGACCATCTGCTGAAATTCCTTTTTGGCATGGCACTTGATGGAGAATGCTTCTTTGGTTGCTCATCTTTATTTGCTGAGGCAACTTCTCTTCTTTCATTTATAATATATATAATCTCTGGTTGGTTGACCTCTAGAGAGGCTAACTGTGGGGGTTGAGATTGTCCTTGAACTGTGGCCATGATGGTCATGCGGAGGCCATCTCTTTTATCCTTTTTTTACAGTTTGCTGACTTGTTCATCCCTTAGAAAGACAGCCTTATGCAGCTCATCCACGGCATTCTCTTCGATGAGAGGTTGAGCATCGTGCACAGATGCAGCGGTTCTGGTTTCAATGACATGTACATCAATGAAATCATCCTCAAGGTAATCGTTAAAGTCAAAATCTTCATCATCGTCAATAGAAAACCCATGTTCTCGAGCCAACTCAAAAATCTCGGCCCTGAGCTTTTTGACCTGTTCTTTTATTTTTAATTCTTAGACCGTCTTAAGATCTGAAGGAACCTGCTGGTCTTAACCAATCTAGTATAGCATGGTGTGTACATTTTCTTAAGATTTCTTTAAATCATTCCCATGCTTCATAAATAGATTCCCCTTCAAACTTACTAGAAGATGTAATATCATTTCTACTCGCTAGCAATTATTGCGACGATATCAGATATGTTGGACCCTGACTTCATTCTATGATCTTGGCATACAATCTTACTGGACTATATTGGTACAATGACCTTGGGCATCACATCTTTTTCTTTGACGGTGACGTCTTAAGACAGAGTGTCTTAGTAGAGACATCGGCATGTCACGGAGAAGTATGCTAGCCATGGCGCAGACCAGATACAGTACTGGACAATCTCTTCATCTTTTCCTTTGTAACTTTAGGAAAATCTCTATAGTGGGTAATTGGTAGAATTCTTGGACCCATCCATGACGTAACTGGTTGAAGACCTGCGGGTCTAGTGACAGTAGAATCGGTAGTAACGGTGGCGGTATCAACTTTGCTTCCCAAGTGGAACTAGACATGAATGCGAGTAGGTAAAGCTTCAATTGACTTCTCGGAGTGTCTGACAGATCTGACTTCCTTTAAGATTTCTTTCTTCATGCGAGGGGATACTGCATGTCCCACTCATTTAAGTAGTTCACTAAATGAACGACCTTCTTTGGCAGCTAGCCTCTTCAAAACTGAACCAACTCGGGTGATAGGAGTATACTTCTTTCTCTCCACACTATGTCCATGAAGTGACGGTAACATAGCGGCAATCCTCTGGAAACTCTCATTCCCATTGATATCCATTAAAGGATGGAATCTACTTCCTCGTAGAAATGGGTAAGTCTCCAGTAATCTTGACTCGTTCTGGTGAGGATCTTCATCTACAGGTACCTCTTTAGGAGTCTGGGTTTTAGTAGCCTTTCGAACCTTCCTGTTGCAGTTTCTCCTTTGGGTTTGGGTTATTGATGCAGTCTTTGAACTTGATCTAATTTCAAACACTGATGGCAGGATAGCCAACCCTTCAGTCCGGTTTTCAATGATCATAACTTCCCTTCCCTTAGCAGCAGCGGGAAGAACCAACTTGGTAGGTGTTGAGGTGGTAGTAGTCTTGACCTTCTTACAAGAAGGAAACTTTTGAAGGTAGTTCAGGTTAAACTCGACATACTGCTTCCGAACCTCTGGAGCAGCGACTTTCATTACAATGAACGGGGCTTTCCCAAGAACAAACTTGAGATCTTCAAATCTGACTTCAAACTTGATGGTGGGAGTGACATTACAAGCATTGCGGCTCATCAGTAAGTCACAGGAAAAAGGGAGTGTAGGGCATGTCATTGCAACAACTTTAAAAGAGAAAGCTCTCGGGTTAGCTATTTGGACATTACCTCAAAATCTTAGTGCGAACACTAAAAATTAATAGAGGTCGATCTGTAGACCAGGTAAGTCGTTATTTAATTTGTGGAGATTTTAAAATTTTAGTAAAAATAGTTTGAAAGTAGAAGATTTAATTAATATAAGGAGAATTAAAGAGCACACGCAACACGACACAATTCAATTTAATTTGCAAATCAACAAATCAAACTCGAAAGAGAGATGTGAAGTTGGAACTAGTCCACCAACACACCTATTGGGGATCCGACCCCACATGAAGATTAAAAACTCCTTACTCCTCTTTGTTCGAAGCTGATTATACAGACGGTCCTGAAGTCCAAAGAGTTGACTGTACTCACCCAAGAAAGAAATGGGTGGAGCATGCCAATGGAAGAAGGGTAATCTGGTCCATAAGGGACATGGACACATTACCAATGTATGAAGATAAGATTTCCTGATTTTAATGGAGAGAAAAGCCAGTCCTTAGCAGAGTCGCCAGAAGCTGTCGGCACTTTTTTTTTTTGAGGAGTTGCCAGTTGGAAGCTGTCGGCCGCCAGAATCAAAATCCCATCGCCCGCTAAGGAAGGACGCTTATATATATATATATATATTTAGGTTATAGAAAAATATGAACTCAAACTGACCCCATATTTTTTGTAGTTTAAATGAAAGAGCACTGTACTTGAAATCCTGTATCTATCCCGAATGATAAACACAAGACTTGAGGATGAGGCTCGAAATAAACTAAGAAATATATGACATATGTTTGGTCTGTAAAACCGTTTTATTTGCCAATAAGTTCCCTATTTAACATGAAGAAATAAATAGAGTTTATATTAAGCTGGGTTCAGACAAGCTTCCTATAACGGCAAGCTCCTATAGTTAATTACATCTTAGATAACTGAAGTCACATAAGAAAACTCTTGATAATAATCAAGAAATATTATCTTCATAGAGTTAAAAAGGATATGACTTCTCAACTAAATTGAACAAAGAGGTGTGAAAGGGAAATGGCTCAAATTTGGAACATTTTGTTTTTAGAATCCAAAGAAGGAAAAACTAGTGGATTTCATGGATTCGGAGGAGAACCTCAGCGACTTATCAGTCTATCTCATTGTTTGGCTTCAATTTTAAGGAGAAATTATTTGAGTGCTTCATCCTGCCAATTTTATTAATTTAGGGCTTACATTCGTGTGAAAGAATCACACAAATAGCCTGGAAGACGTGAGGATTTAGATCGTGACAAACGACAACCTCAAAATCTTAAGATGAGTTTGGGCTTATATTGTACAGCAAAGCTATACAAAAGCCTAATAATGAGTTGAGGATTTTATTACACTAGGAGGACAACTTCGAAATCCTATGGCTTGTTATTTAATTCTAAGGAAAGAAATTGGTTTAGCTGGGGAAGACATGTTTTGCGATTGAAGATGGTCGTGTTGCCCACCATGCTAGCTTCAAGTTCCTTGTCGTGGCGAGTTCAAGTTTTCTAGTGTGTCAAGTTATGATGTCAAATCAGTGTCCCTATGGTTGTAGTTCTTTAAATATTATGGGACATATTAAAGTTGTTTAGAGCGCACTAGTTAGGATCCAACGGTTTCCTCGTTCTGGCACCACTATTTTCTACTAAATTCACTTAGTCGAAATGAATTTACTAATATCAACTTATTGTGTTCCATAATTTTATTTAAACGGTGGGAAGCCTCGTTTGCAACTGTAGGTTACCTCCTCCGAGGGATTCTCGATGATCCGATAGAGACGTCTTAATTTAGTTGCAATTGTTGTTTTGTGATGTTTCTGATTAAATTTTGAGTTATCTTATATTTTGAATGTTGTAGCGGTGAATTTTATCTTGGTTGATTTTAGTTTTGGTTGACGACTATTCTAGCATTTTTGGTTTTCATGTAGGGTAACTTCATTGTTTAACATGCAGGTTTGTGTTTCTGTTCATACATACAAGTGAGTAAGTACAGTAACGTACTGAAAAGTAAAGTATGGGAAACTAGAAATACAGGTAAAATAAATTACAATAAAAGCGTACATGGATGGTCTTCCCGTCATCTTCAACTGAAACTCAAAATGCATGTGAGGGCATTTATATATTAAAAACATTTTATGTAAAGCAGGGAAATAAGGTTCTGGTGATCTACAAAATCCTAAATCATATCTTGGTGAGCCCTCATTAATTCGATTATGGATGATTTTATTAAGCAAAACATACTAAGTTTAGTAGACCTCTGGGGTACCCAAAAGGTTAGGAGAAAGAAGCAGATTAATTCTTCCCTCTCACCGCCTAGTGAAAAGTCTCGAGCTCATTTAAACTTATTATCTTGCTTAATAATTCATCCTGTGAATACCTCCAATGCTCAATGAACATTGATGTTTCAATTATCCTTAAGAGTAGGGTGATTATCATTTGTCATTTAAAAGGGGTAAGTTAATGTTATCAAGACACTTGGCAAATTTTAGAATTAACTTTTGCTTGTAGTGTTTTAAAGGTGTTCAATTTCTAGTTACATTCACTTTTCTAATCATCATTTAACCAAATTTGATTTGGCCTTGATCACTACTAAGCCCTTAAGACTTTGGTGGATACATTAGTAATTTTTGAAACAAATTGAATTTTAAGTGATAGTAATTCATCATCAAAAAGTTTGAATGTCATTTTAACACCAAATAGTGGTATTAAATAAGTGTGTTATTGACATCCAAAATCATTCCCCTAAGTCTAGGATCGTTTAATTTAATAAGAAATTGCAAATTTATCCTTTATTTAAGAAAAATGAGGTTGGTTTCATTTAATTTATTCCTTATATTTCAATCATTTAGACATTTTAATTAATATGAAAGATTTCCCATTTTCCTTCTTGAATTAAGCCTAAATGTTAGTTAAGACGAAATTTCCAAAATTATATCTTTGCCCCTAAGGCTCTATCACTTCATAATTCATCAAATTTAATTCAAATGACTTAAGAATATTTATCCTACCTCACTCATGGATCAATAAAGACATCAGAGGAGAAAATTTGTTTTTTCAAAATTTAATTTAATTTATATAATTATTTACATGCATAAAATAATATTCTTCAAAGAAAATTCAATAACTTGACCAAGGCAAAGCCTAATAACTTGAAATTTTTACTGGAGGTAGACTTGGACCAGAGAACCACTTAGCCCAAATTTCATGATTGTTTGAGTTTTATATAAACTATCAGATATATTTTATGTTTTGGAGTATTAATTAATTGTAAAATATTTCTAAAGTGGAAGATTAAGTTTTATATTTTTATTGAATTTTTATAGGTTAAAGAACCCATAGAAATATATTTCACTTTTTTATGATTTTTTTTTTAATTATTAGAATTATTTTAGTGAAAAATTAAGGAAAATCCATTTTTAGCCTTTAAAAATTATTTTAAGCTTTAAAACTCAATATGTTCATTTATAAAATTAGAAAAAATATTCAAATTGCTCCTAAGAACTTAGGAAACAATTTAGAATATTTTCATGAATTTTATTAATTTTATGATTTTTATTATTTTTTAATTATTTAAATATTTAAAATATGCTAAAAAATGAAAATTTTACTTTAATTACAATTTTATTTTTTAGAAAATTCCTATAATCACAGAGAACTCCCAAAAACAAATTTTTTACTTTTTTGAGTTATATTTTAATTATTATGATTATTTTGAGTTTTAAAAGTGTCATTTCACTTAGAAAATCAAATTAGGTTATCAAATGAATTCCAAATGTTTTGAAATTTTTATGGAGAGCTCTAAGAACTTTAAGTTACATTATTAACTTCAAAAAAAGGCATTTAGATGTTTTTTTTTCCAAATTAATTTCCTTTATATTTTAGGGTTTTATGAAAAGTAGTTATGTTCTAAATGACTTGTCTCATGACAATTTTTTCTTAGGGTGTTCTCTGGTCATAGTAAACCTACCACAATTTTATTGAATTTTTCTAAGTAACATGCTAATTATCATAATTAATTTTCATAATCAGATGCATAAACTTGAAAAATATAGATCTCTGTTTAGGCATTTCCTCTAACTTTGGAAAAATCAAGAAATATCCCCCATGAAAGAGGCAACAATATGCCAAAATATCAAGCTATGGTCAAATACTTGAATGCATGGAGAATCAAAATAATTAGAATAATATTTAATTATTTAAAAATAAAATTTACATCAAATAAACTTCAAACCATTTCCACATTGTTCTCCTCTGTTCACTGAGCACTAGAATATTTTTATTTTATTTTTGTGATTTTTCTATGCAAAGATGTGATTTTCTCAAAGTTATGGGCATTTAAATAAATAGAGAAATCTTTCTATTTAAGTGACACGACGCCGCGTTAACCTACGGTTGCTCTGAAGCTCCACACGACATCCTCTGGTTCAGCGCCGCCGTCCACCTCAGCACTGACTCGTCTCGCGGTTCATGTGTGAAGGTGCTGTCTGGCTTGATCTTGTCCATCCATCTGATACACGCTCGATCGAACGGCTCCCCATCATTGTCTTGGATAGCCAAAACCCGTGACTGTTAATCGTAAAACCTTAAGATCTCACTCATTTCTCAACAAAACTCATTTGGGTTTGATCCTATAGACTCGTCTAAGTGAGACGAACTTTTCCATATAGTAAACATGCCAATAAATTGGATTTATGCAAGTGTAAAATCAAAATAAGATCAAGACAATTGGGAGATTTATACCTTTGCTCTAAGAAGAGAAGATTCAATCAGAGGTGTTTGTCATGTTCGTGGATGTCGAAGGAGGCTAGGGATGAAGTCTCTTGTTGTAGTGAAATTCCTAGAACCAAATTAGATCAAGAACAAATTTGTGTGTTGATCAAAGTTTATGGTAGAGGCTCTCTATGAGGGGGCTTTGATAGGGCTTTGTATTCTTTCACTGTAGTGAAGGTGTGGGCAAGTTTAAATGAGATTTGGTGCAATGTGGAGGTGTGGCCAAACTTATCCTAATTTTAGCTAGAATCAAGCTAGAAAATTGAGCTATGGTGATGGGGATTAGGGCAAGGAAGTGGTTGGTTTACACTGAGGAGGAATCAAAGAGGCTATGGAAGCAATTAGGCAAGCATTCCTTGAGAAAAATTCAGCACCCCCTTTCTTGGCCATGGGAGTGAGGTTTAAATAAAACAGCTTAGGGTGGTTGTCATGGCCAATTGAGGGGTGCATAATGATGCTTAAATGGAGTGGTTTAAAGTGTTAAAGAGAGTCAGAGCTAGACACATTGGATGGGTGAAATTGGGTTTTGAACTTGGCTTGAGGATCTTCATTTTCGCTCCTCCGGCGACTAGGGTGGCTGGCCATGGTAGAGGAGGTGCTTAGATGGCTTAGGGAACTCAGAGGAATCTGTCACAATAAATAATCTGGGCTAGTGATGGGTTTTGAAAAAGATATATTTGGCTTAAGAAATTAATAAAACAAATCCCATGATTTAGGGTTCCTTTGGTCCATGGCTCATCTAGGGTGTATTAAGTGAGTCTAGCTTGGTCACTAGGATCCAAAATTTTTTTATAGAGGTCTTTCCTTGATCAATTTGACATGGCTATGTCAATTTTGGTGCATGGGTTCAATTTGGGTCCAAATGGATAAAAGTTGGGTTTTGGTTAGGCTAGCCATGACTTTGACACCAATTGATTGGTCAACATTGTGTAGATGATTGTTATGAGGATTTTTAGTGAATGATTGAAATGATTTTGATTTCAATTGGGGGTTCAATTTGAAGAATTTTGGGATTTTGGTCAATTTGGGTATGTTGAGCTAAACTTGGGTCTAGATTGGGCTAGGATTGGGTTAAGTCCAACTTGAATGTTGCCAATGGTCCATAGGAACGTCATGAAGAGTTTTAAACATAAATTGGGTGCCAATTTTGGGATTAGAGAAATAAATTTGGTAGAATTTGGAGGCATGGCCAATTTGCGGCAAGTTTAGGGATTTTTTCAGACTTGGGTCAAAATTAAATGAAATTGAGGCTTCAACAAGGCCAATTGAAGGTCAAATTTGATATGTAGGATTGTTATGAAGAGTTTTCAACATAAATTGGGTCAAATTGAGTAGACAATGGGGTTCAATTTGGTGGAATTAAGTCATAGGGCCAAAATTGGGGGTTTGACTTAGATCAAAATTGAGATCAAAGAGTGGGCCAGTTAGGCCTATAGTTGTCTTATATTGGTCATATGTAAGGTGAATTTGAGTTTAGGATTGAAATTGGGGGAAATTTGGACCAAATTGATGGACATTTGAGGTAAATTTGGGGAAATTGGACCTTTAATGTAAATTCGGGGGTTTTGGTCAAAATGGTCAAATTGGCCAAATTGGGTTCAATTGGAAGTTGCAAATTTGTTTTGGAAACATTTAAAATGATTTTGGAGGTTTTGGGAAAGTTTGGGGTGCCAGCCACCCTATATGAGCCATGGACCAATGGAATCCCTATTTGGGTCCTCTATGCACTGGTCTTAGCTAAACCCTAGCCTAGGGCTAGTGGGCTTGGGGGACCATCTACATGAGTTTCCCAAAAGATCAAGGGATCAAAGTCAATAATTTTAGGTTTAGGGTTGTGAGTGATTGTGGGAGAGAGTGAGTGCAGGTAAGTGTAAGTGAGTGTATTAGCTACAGACCAACTCCCAAGGTCAACCTAAGCTCAAATAGTCCTAATAGGAACTCTCCTTGAGCTCCCCAACATTGACCCCACCTACTAAGTGCTAGAGGTTTGGACAAATATGTATAGCTTCAAGTTGAGCAAAGGGGAGTTTAGAATTTCTAATGATGAGGGTTTCCTTTCTAGTTTTCCAGGAAAAATCAACAGGAAAGTCCTATGGCTAAACCCTATGCTACTAAAGAGAAAATCTAATCCTTAACCAAAAGTGAGGTCAACAGTAGCTTTGTAACTAGCCTCCACATTCAACTCAATTTTGCTCAAATAGGTAATTTTGACCTTTTGCCCCCCAAACTCCACCACAATTACCAAACTGCCCTTGGAACCAAAATTTTCCCAAAATTGCTCAAAATCTCAAATTCTATTAAAAAATCTTCTCGACCTTTTCAAACAAATTAAATTGCCCAAAACACACCAAATTTCTCAAAAATATCAAAATACACCTAAAATTGATAAAATTACCAAATACCCCTCATGCCCCAAAAATCCCCAAATTTTCCAAATTCACTCTAAATGTCCCCAAAATCAATCCTAACCACCCATTATGCCCAATTTTATCAAATTAGCCAATTCTGACTAAAATCCCAACGTTGCCCATAAAGGCCCAACTTCCCCAATCATTCCAATTTCCACCAAATTCACACCAATTTCACCCAATTTCAAACCCAAAATAAATGTAAACTTGTCTAATTCCAATCTACACCAATTTGGAGCCCAATTGGACCAACTTCCAAATACTAATTTCAATTTTGGGCAAAAATCCCCAATTTGACCATTCCTTCAAATTCCATCAAATTGAACATCATAACCAAACCAGTATCCCTATTTTTGAATCTTAAACTCATCATAAGAAACTCCTTGACCAATTTGGACCCTCAATTAGTCTAGACCCAAACTCAAACCTAACCCAAATCCAATAAAAATCAAAACTCCCAATTTTGCTCAAAAAATCCAAATTCCTCCCAATAAAACTCCATAACCTCTCAGTTTCCACCCAATTGACTTCCCAATCACCCATGACAATATTATATTCCAAATTGAACCTTAAATTGACATAAATTCAAACCATAGCCAAAACCAAACTTAAGTACAAGATCAAGCCATAATTTTGAACCCAAACTCAGAATTTACCTCAAACCATTTGTTCTAGCTCAACCTTGGCCACCACAGCCACATTTTGGACCCTAAAAGCCAGTCTAGGTCCACCTATCCCTCTATAGTGCTTCCACGGAATAAGGGACCATTGATTTGGGGGAACTCTTCCCATATTTAACTAAGTGGCCTAAGCTTATCATCATAAGATTAAACCCCTATCTTGATCACAATTAAACCTCCCTTTGGCTACTTTGCACCACCTATTTTCCACCCCATCCCTGGTCGGCCGGCCAAGTCGCCAGAAAACCAAAAATCGAGAAAGCTCCCTAATGGAACAAGCCTGAATTAATCCCATCCAATTTGACTAGCCTCCAATGTTCACTTACATCATTTAGCCCTCCACATAAGCAGCCTTTTCCACCCCTGGATTGCCATGCTGGACACCATGGCCATGGTTGTCTAAACACCACCCCCACACAGCAAAGAAAAGAGAGCATCCATTCTTTTTGGAGGCTCTACCAAAAACCTTCCAGAGCTTCTACAAACCTTCCTAAGTTCAATCCCACCATCTTTGGACACTCATACCCATTGGCTAAGCCTAATTCTCCATTGAAATCTAGGATAATTTTCTTTCATTCCTTAAACCTCCACAAAAATTTAAATTAACTTTCTACTGTGTTTCATAAGAGAAAAAGGAGAACTTTCCCACTGAATGCTCCATCCTTTGAGCCCTATGCACCAAACTTTGAGCAAAGCTGCACCACCCTTCAATTCAATTCTTAAACAAACTCAACCTATGCTCAAAGCATTGCTTGAAGGATGTTTCTGGACTCACAACAAATCTTCATAACACACCCAATTCAAGCTTAACCAAATTGGAGCTTGGTTTGGCCTCTTATAAAGAAATCATTAATTCCATTCATGATCAATCGTATAAATTTGTTATTCTCGATTAGATTCACATGTAGGAAAAAATCACAAGTGATTTTCTTGAGTATCGAGTGAGATAAAAACATTTTAGTGTGGAAGGTCTTAGCTTAGAACAAATGGGATGATGAACAAATGACGTCCATTTGTACATGTATCGAATCAACAGACCAAATGGAATTAGATGGGAGCTGGGGACACAAAGAGCGACCTACGTGGCAAGCCAAGTTGTAAAGCACCGTGATCCTGGTAGAAAAATAGTTGTGTAAAATTTATATAAGTTTGACTCATCTATGTAATGGTGCCAAAATCTTGATGCAATATTTATTATTATGAAATTTAAGCAATTAATATTGGGACTCTACGCAAGTATACGTATCATTATCAAGTAATAAAGGACTTTCTATTTAAGCCCCGAATATCAATCCCATGGGGAAGGTTTAAATTTGAAATGATAAATTAACTAGAAAATTTACAAAAGTCAAACAAAATTACTATCACTAATTTTGAATGTGTAAGATGCAATCAAAACCAAACCTTTTAACTACTAGCAAACTGAAATGCAAAATTTAAATAGTAACTATTAAACTTTTTAACTATCTTTATGTGATGAAGATTTCTTATGTGAAAAAACATCTTTCCCCTACAATGAGATTTTGGTAAAATGAGATGAGATAAATGGTTTTAATATGTATTGTGCCAAATCGTAGCAATTTTAATTCTCTACTCTGATACAGTGTTATAGAAAATCATTGGCTAATCCCAAGTTTAGTCCCTAAATCTGTGGCTAGGCTAGGAGGAAATTGGCTCCCACTCCAGAGCCCGCACTTCCCTTCACTTGAAGGCTAACTCTCGCTTTAGTTTTTAAACACTAAGACTGAATTAAGGATTTTAGTCTATCACTTTAAAATCTCTAATTCTACACCCAATCAATGTATATTTCCTTATTTATTTGCACTTAATTACATGAACAAAATACTCATTCATGGAATCCAATGTGATCCTCACTCTGTTGTAGAAACCGTACTCCATTTCTTAGATAAAAAATTAAATTAAGTTAGAAGTTGAAAAATCATCACAATTTATTTTAAATTTTAATATTGGCACGCATTTATTATCTCTGCATTTTATCATATCTCATAGTAGAAGAAAAGATAAAGATAACTACTCAGACATCATGAGAAAGATATGAAAAAACATAAATTTCATATATAAAGAAAGTTCATACAACACAAATGAACAAACAACACTTATCTGAAACTCTTTCTCAAAGCAAATCCCTTTGTATCCTCTCCTAGAAAATGTAGGAAGATGAAATTTCTCACTTTTTTCCTTCTCCAACACTCTTAGAGCAGAATTCACACTTAATCTCACCACAATACTCTACATTCTTAAAGATAAATCACTAATAGACTCCTGAATGGTGGTGGAATGAAGATGGAAAAATTGTATGGAGGTAAGGTGTGGCGTAAAATGAGCAAGTCATAATGGAGAGGAGTGCCTTTTTTGATCAAGTTTGGCCCTAAATAGAGCAAAGAGTCGATTCTCTAATAGATGCATCGAGAAACGCTTTAAAAAGAGTACAAATTCATCTAATCTTCTAGAAACAAGGTCTGAACCGACACTGGCGCCGTCGGCGCCAGTTTCCTGTATTTAATTTCACTGATCTCTATCAAATGGCATCCTCGGCACTGCTTCTGGCATCGTCAGCACTGAGTAAAATCCATCAGCCATTTTGTAAGTTTGCACCGTCAGTGCTGCTTCTGGTGTCGTCGGTCCTGAGTATTTCTTCAAAAATGCCATTTTAACTCTAAATCCATCCTTTTTGCTTCCTATTTGCTTCAAGTCTTAAAAATAAATAACCTGCAAGAAAATATAAAAATACCTTTCATTAAAGCGCAATATCACCAAAAAAGAGTATAAAATATGGGTCTAAATTTATATATATTTTTGGTGTATCAAAATTCCCCAAACTTACATGTTACTTGTCCTCAAGTAACTCCTCTACTACATAAAAAATACGACTTATGGTAAAGAATTTAACTTCTATATTTCCATATTTTAGTCCACTAAATACTATAACATAACTTAAGAAAAATTCTAAACAACTCCAGTTAATACTAAATTTATAAGAATATCCAACAATTATTTCTAAGATTTGAGATTCTCTATTCTTTTCAAGAAAAATTGCAAATTGTCATATTAAAGTCACTTAGATTATTAATATTAAAAAGAACTTCATGAAACTTTACTATTAAATAAGTTAATACTCAAATAAAATTTTAGAAAATGTAGTTAAGCCCTCTTCTTTAAGTTGATTCAAGTGAAGCCAATTTTTAATTAGGCATCTCCTCAAGCTTCTCCCCATATTATCCTTTTCTTTTCTTTTCTTTTCAAGATCCTTGTCAATCATTTTTCTTTTCTTTTCTTTTCTCTTTTTTTTATGTGAGGATTACTACATTTGGATAGCCTTTAATGATTTTGAACTTTACTATCCTCTTCTTAAAGTCAAAAACTTTTCACATTTCTTCACTTAACAAATTTATATTAGCTCAAAAATTTCATAAATTTTAATTCTTTTTTTCTTACATGATTTTTTAAGATTTTTAATACTTCAAAAATACAAATTTCTTTACTTAAAATAGTAAAAATATAGTCTTATTCTCATATACCAAATATCTTACTCTCCAAAATTAACATTCATTATTGAAAATTTTTATTTAAGTTTACTATATATTTAGAAACATAAATATAGTTATCTAAAGTTAACCTCTAAT